>KZ825466.1:261738-319758 GCA_003184685.1 Aspergillus indologenus CBS 114.80 | reverse complement strand
AAAAAAAAAAAAAAAAAAGAACCCTGGGGTCCGGGTTCAGTTGAGGGGTCTGCCTGTTTTCCTCGTCTAACTCGTCGCATCCATACTGCAGCAGGATCCAGCATTTCATACATACATCATACATGGCAAGGCGAAATGGATCGAGAACCCTTTCCCCGGAAGGAGGCGCACGGCAAAGAGGCAAGTAAATGCTGGGAACCAGACATCATTAAGGGAATCTGGGATGGAATATGGAATACGGAGTAATAAGTGCGGATCCCAAAGTTTTAGCTCTCTTTTTTTTTTTGCCCTCACTCTCTCTTCCTGCTTGACAAAGAAGAGGCCAAAGAGACCGAACAGACCCAACAGACCAACGAGAGCAAAGACCCAAGAGACAAAGGAGAACAAAGTTCACAAAGTGCACAAATTACTCAGGACTAAAAAGGTCGCCAACTTGTCACTGCTTCCTTCTAGGGAATAATAGTCTCTAGTAAGCCTGGCCCCGGTGCTCTGCTAGTAGTTATTCTTAGCAGAAAAACGAGGGCCTCTCTGCCTCGTTCGATCCACTTGTTGCATCTAACCTATCGAGCCCTTCTCGGCCCTGATATTCAATCTCACGACATCTCTCCCTCTACTTTCCCAACCGGCTTACTCGCTGTCCACCTACTTTTTTTTTTTTTCCTTACTCGCCCTCTCCTACAGCCCTTTAGCTTTGGTCCCTCGTTTCTCCTCGTATACCTGGTGCATTTCCTCCTCCTCCCTCTTCCTCTTCTCTTCCTTTCCTCACCCACCTTTTCTCTCGTTTACACATCTCCGCATTTGCTTCTTGTTCTGCGTGGGCATTCCTCCAACCTCCTCCCACCTTATCACAGCTCTCCCCGCTACTTATCAGTAGCCCACCCCCCGTCCACCAACAGGCCGAAAACAGCAAAACAGACATCATCCCCCGACATTCGTTTACGTTTACGAGCTAATCTGTCCTTATTTTGGTTTTTCTGCATCCAGCCAGACTTTTGGGACGAGTACTTGTACATGACTCCCAAATAGAGGCCTGCCCTCTTTTCTTCTCCCCCTCCCCCCTCCCCTTCGTTTGTTGTTGGCAGAAAAAGCTTTGAGGGCAACAACAATGAAGTGGGCATCCAGTGGTACACTACTGGCTCTGCTGGCCTCGCGAGCAGCAGCCTGGCCATGGAACGAATCGTATGCTGCCTACAACTTCAACCAGAACAAAACCGCCACCGATCCGCTCGATTATTGGGGCGAATGGCCCAACCACACGGGCAAATACTTCCCCTCCCCGGATAACTGGCGTGTCCCCGTCTACACGCTGTTCCTCGATCGATTTGTGAATGGAGACCCTACCAACGATAACATCAACGGCACGTTATTCGAGCATGATCTCTCGTCAACGCAGATGCGTCACGGTGGTGATGTGGCGGGTTTGTTGGATACGTTGGACTACTTGCAAGGCATGGGAATCAAGGTCGGTGGTCTCGAAGACACTCTATGGTCCCGATTACCTTCTTCTTTGGAACTGTGTTTGACTGACTCTCCTGATGGGTAGGCACTGTATTTGGCCGGAACCCAGCTGATGAACCAACCCTGGGGGTATGATGGTTATTCGGCATTGGACACGACTCTCTTGGACATGCATTACGGTGACTTGGAGACCTGGCGCAATGCGATCACGGAAATCCACAAGCGTGGAATGTACGTGATTTTCGACAACACGATTGCCACGTATGTGTTCCCTGGTTTTCCTCTCATTTCTTGTTCATTTGTCTTTGCGACCAAAGAAGAAAAAAAAATAGAGGCTGACGTGATTGTGTTGGGTCGATCAGAATGGGTGACTTGATCGGATTCGACGGGTACCTCAACACCACCACGCCGTTTTCGGTCCACGAACATCCCGCAATGTGGAAGACCGACCGGCGGTATGTGGATTTCGACATCGGCAACGACTACAACTCGACGTGCGACTACCCACGGTTCTGGTTCGAAGACGGATATCCCGTGCAGAAGACGGTGACGGACCAGCTGGTGGGCTGTTACGATAGTGACTTTGACCAATATGGTGATGTCGAGGCGTTCGGTGTGTTTCCGGATTGGGAACGGCAGTTGGCCAAGTTCGCATCGGTCCAGGATCGTTTGCGGGAGTGGTACGCCCCTGTGCGGGAACGGCTGATTCGCCACTCCTGTATGATCATTTACTCCCTGGATATTGACGGCTTCCGGTACGATAAGGCGACGCAATCGACGGTGGACGCGTTGGGCGACATGTCTGCAGCATACCGTGAGTGTGCTCGGGCGGTGGGCAAAGAGAACTTCTTTATTGCCGGCGAAATCACGGGCGGTAACACCTTCGGTTCGATCTATCTGGGCCGAGGTCGGCAGCCCGACCAGTGGCCTTCGGCCGAAGACGCGATGAAGCTCACCAACGAGTCTGCCCCTCAATATTTCCTGCGCGAGGAGGGTCTGAATGCCATCGATGGCGCCGCCTTCCACTACTCCATCTACCGCTACCTGACCCGTTTCCTGGGCATGGACGGTAATTTGGAGGCTGGTTATGATTTGGAGCCCGATCTGGTCACCGCCTGGAACCAGATGGCCCAGACCAACGATTTGGTCAATCCCAACACTGGTATGTGCCACTAGCCCTAATTTCTTGCTGAATCTGGTTTGCAAGACGCATAACCCCCGCGACAACATGGTTCTAATCTGTGAGAACAGGTGTATTCGACCCTCGTCACATGTACGGTGCCACCAACCAGGATGTTTTCCGTTGGCCGACCGTCGAAAAGGGTGTTCAGAGGCAGTTGTTGGGCACCTATGTCACGACTCTGGTTCTCCCGGGTATCCCCCTCCTGCTTTGGGGTGAGGAACAGGCCTTTTACATCCTCGATGCGACTGCCTCCAACTATATCTTCGGTCGTCAGGCGATGTCGCCTGCCACCGCTTGGCGCGACCATGGATGTTTCTCGCTGGAGTCTTCGCAGTATTACAACTGGCCCATCCAGTCGGGTCGCAACGGTTGCAATGATCAGACTGTCACCTACGACCACCGTGATCCATCGCACCCTGTCCGTAACATTATCAAGCGCATGTATCAGCTGCGCGAGGCCTTCCCCGTTCTGAACGACGGGTACTCGCTGAGCTCTTTGTCCAACCAAACCGAGCAGGTGTTTTACCGTGGTTCCAACGGAACCGCCACTGAGACCGGTATCTGGTCGGTGATGCGCGACATCAATTCGGAGGTGCAGGACCTGGGATCGGCCGCAGCGAACCAGTCGGTCTGGTTGGTGTATCACAACGTGAACCGTACCATTGACTATACCTTTGACTGCAGCCGGGAGAACTACTCCCTCGTTGCCCCCTATGATACCGGCACCTGGGTGAAGAACCTGTTCTTCCCTTATGACGAACAGAAGCTGATCGACAGCCCTTATAAAAAGGGGTTCAATGGATCCACCAAGTATAACGGTTGTTTGGCTAACATGACGCTGGACGCCTATGCCTACCGGGCCTACGTGCCTCGCTCGTCCTGGGTGAAGCCGAAGCCAATGATCACCAAGTTCACTCCCGGGCACGATGTCCCGGTGGTGTCGACGGTGGCCCCCAACGAGGATGAAGAGGTTAAAGTTGCCCTGTATTTCAACGAGGAGATGGATTGTGATGGAATCTCCGACTCGATTACCTTCAGTTCGTCCACCGAGAACGGCAAGGTGCCGGTGCTTGATAAGACCAGCGCCACCTGCAAAAATACCACCATCAATGAGACGCAGTCGGAGTGGAGTGGGCACATCCCCACGGCCTTTGTCTGGGAAGCTACGTTGACTGGAGTTTACAACGGTATCCACCGCATGACGGTGAGCAACGTCACCAACAAGGCGGGCGATGATCAAACCAACGCGATCGACCACTTCCTCCTCCGCATCGGTCAGATTGATAACCCTATGATTCACACCACAGCCAACTACTCGACCAGTCTGCTCCACAAGTATGATAATGGCAGTCTTTTCATCCAACATCACGCTGCGGGTGCTGATAAGTACCGGTACTCAACCAACTGGGGCACCACCTTTTCCGACTGGCTGCCGTACTATGGTGGTAACGACACCATCACCGAGTCCCCTTGGTCCGGTACCAAGCGGCAATCGTGGAAGGGCCATCACGTCCGTATCGAGTATTGGAGCCGCTGGACCGGTAGCAGTGATTACGTGCAGGAGGGCGATGCGGACTGGGACCACATGGTGCCCCGTCGATTCCCCCATATCTTTTGGAACGGGCCTTACAACCAGTACGGGTACGATTCCGGCTTGGATAACGTGGTCAGTCAGGACATGGGCTCGGGACTCTGGAAGTATCACTTCACGGCCGAGTGGCCCGCGGTGGCTCAGTTGAACATCTGGGGCATGAACCCCGACGGACAACCGGACCAAAGCTGGGTATTGGGCGATGCTGATAACGATTCTGTTCTCGACCGCATGCCTCCTTCCTCGCTGTCAGCGACACTGATCAACATCACCAACCACCCTCCGTCCCCGTACATCTCATGGAACGTGATCATTGACGATGCCACCATGCGCTTCCGGTTGTATCCGGTCGGCAAACAGGCCACGCAGATCGCCATGTTCGTGCTCTTCTGGATCATCCCCCCAATCAGCGGCGCCGCCTGCGTCTGGGTGTTCATGAAATCGTTCTACAAAGTCAAGTTCAACCAGGTCGGTGTGACCGAGAAGCACAACATGATTCCCCTGGCCATCCGTCGCAAGTTCAAGAAGCGGCCTCGCGGTACTGAAGAGAAGGAAATGGGCGCGTTGACCCGTCTGGCCAACAAGTCAGGCTTGTTGCAAACCTCAACGCCTCTTAGCGGGGCCGCCGCTGCCAAGCGTCGCATGGTTCTTATCGCCACCATGGAGTACGATATCGAGGACTGGCAGATCAAGATTAAGATTGGTGGCTTGGGTGTTATGGCCCAACTCATGGGTAAAACACTTGGCCATCAGGACCTCATCTGGGTGGTTCCTTGCGTCGGTGGAGTTGATTATCCCGTTGACACCCCCGCCGAGCCCATGAATGTTACGATCCTTGGCAACGACTACGAGGTGCAAGTGCAATATCACACGTTGAACAATATCACTTACGTGTTGCTCGACGCCCCTGTTTTCCGCCAACAGTCTAAGTCGGAGCCATATCCCGCGCGTATGGACGATCTCAACAGTGCCATCTATTATTCTGCATGGAATCAGTGTATCGCCCAGGCGTGTAAGCGCTTCCCCATTGACCTCTATCATATCAACGATTATCACGGTTCGCTGGCACCGCTTTACCTTTTGCCTGAGACCATTCCGGCGTGTCTTTCCCTGCACAACGCCGAGTTCCAAGGTCTGTGGCCTCTGCGGACCACCACGGAACGCGAGGAAGTGTGCAAGGTTTTCAACCTGAGCCTGGATGTGGTCCGTCACTACGTCCAGTTTGGTGAAGTGTTCAACTTGTTGCACTCCGGTGCTAGTTACCTGCGCGTGCACCAACAGGGCTTCGGTGCCGTCGGTGTCTCCAAGAAGTACGGTAAACGGTCGTACGCGCGTTATCCCATCTTCTGGGGGCTGCGCAAGATTGGCAACCTCCCCAACCCGGATCCTTCGGATATTGGTGACTGGGACAAGGAACAGGCTAAGGCGATGAGTGGCGATATTGCCGTTGACCCGTCTTATGAAGCCGGCCGTGGAGACTTGAAGCGTCAAGCCCAGGAGTGGGCCGGCCTAACTGTCAATCCGGACGCTGATCTGCTGGTCTTCGTCGGCCGTTGGTCCATGCAAAAGGGTGTCGATTTGATTGCTGATGTGATGCCTAGTGTTCTTGAGGCCCACCCCAACGTGCAGTTGATTTGCGTTGGTCCAGTGATTGATTTGTACGGCAAGTTTGCTGCCCTTAAGCTCGATCATATGATGAAGCTCTACCCCGGCCGTGTCTTCTCACGCCCCGAATTCACGAGTCTACCGCCCTATATCTTCTCTGGAGCCGAATTCGCCCTTATTCCTTCGCGTGACGAACCTTTTGGTCTCGTGGCCGTTGAGTTCGGCCGTAAGGGTGCTTTGGGTATTGGAGCCCGCGTTGGTGGACTGGGTCAGATGCCAGGTTGGTGGTACAATGTTGAATCGACGTCAACATACCACTTGCTTCATCAGTTCAAGTTGGCTATCGACGCGGCCCTCAATTCCAAGGAGGAGACGAGAGCTATGATGCGTGCCCGCTCGGCCAAGCAGCGTTTCCCCGTGGCTCAGTGGGTTGAAGACTTGGAGATCCTGCAAACGACGGCAATTCAGGTGCATAGCAAGGAACGAAGCAAGACAAACAACCGGCCAGTCACCCCCTCCGCCTCGAACTTCGCCCTCGCCCCGACTCCGGCCAGTCCCATGCTGGCTCCGGGCATGCAGACGCCTACGCTGCAATCCCGCGAGAGCAGCTATGCCAACCTCAACCGGCTCAGCGAGTACGTGGCTACGTCAGAAACCACCGAGAAGCCCGCCAGTGGGCTGCAACGCAAGCTGTCTCTCGGTTACCGCTCCGGTCCCGGCCACCGTCCGCGTGCGCAGCGTGCCGATCCTCAAAACGAGAACATCGTCGAGGCCGAGGAAGGCGGCGACGAGACCGACATTGAGCACGACCCCCAGGACAACTTCGGTGATGACGAGTACACGCTCAATCATGCGGAACTGGAAGAGGCGCGCCGTCTGCAGGCCGCCCGTCAATCGGGGGCTTTGGTCCCTGCCAGCCCTGGGTTCCCTCACAACAGTCTCGTTCCCTCCAGTCCTGGCACTCCTCCGACAGCTTCGCAGACCCTGTTGCCTCCGCCCAACCTCCACGAGGCCCGAAACCGTCTCAGTAGCGCCTCGATGCTCTCCCTCGACTCCGTGGTCGGCGGCAAGAAGGACTTCAAGCTGCAGAAGGTCGACCCCTTCTTTACCGACAGTACGGGCGAGTACTACAACTCGTTCGACAAGAAGCTCGAGGACCTGACCGGCGAGAACTCGGAATCGCAGTTCTGTATCGAGGAGTACCTGATCCAAAGTGAGAAGGAATGGTTTGATCGCTTCCGCGATGCTAAACTGGGTCGCTTCAAGTCGCCCACGCCCTCCATTTTCCGCGACAAGCACGGCGCCTCTCCCATGGGCTCGTACAACGATGAGACTGGTTCGCGCATGAGCGCCAGCAGCAACGAGGAATCCAACGAGACCGACGACGAGTTCCTGCTGGGTAAGGACTACGTCCCGCCCACAGGCCTGCGGCGCTGGATGCAAATTCGCATTGGCGATTGGCCCATCTACTCGATCTTCCTGTCGATCGGTCAGATCATCGCCGCCAACTCGTACCAGGTCACCCTTTTGACCGGTGAAGTCGGTCAGACGGCCGAGAAGTTGTACGGTATTGCCACTACGTACCTGATCGCCTCGATCTGTTGGTGGTTGGTGTACCGCTACTTCAAGTCCGTGGTATGTCTCTCGGCCCCGTGGTTCTTCTACGGCCTTGCCTTCCTGTTGATCGGATCCGCCCACTGGGATACCAACGAGTTCAACCGCGGTTGGATCCAGAACATCGGTAGTGGTGCGTACGCGGTGGGCTCGTCGAGTGGTTCGCTCTTCTTCGCCCTGAACTTCGGAGACGAAGGTGGTGCCCCCGTGGAGGTGTGGATCTTCCGCGCGTGCCTCATCCAAGGCATCCAGTCCGCCTACGTGATCGCCCTCTGGTACTGGGGATCGACCCTGACCAAGGCGTCCAGCGCCGGCGTGCTGACCAGCACGAACAATATCGCCAACTCGTGGAAGATGACCGCCATCTGTTACCCGATCGCCATCGCCCTGTGGGCGGTGGGCATCCTCCTGTTCATGGGACTGCCCACCTACTACAACCAGGTCCCCGGCAAGGTCGCCTCCTTCTACAAGTCCGTCTTCCGGCGTAAGATCGTGCTCTGGAACTTCGTGGCGGTCATCCTGCAGAACTTCTTCCTGAGCGCGCCGTACGGCCGCAACTGGGGCTTCCTGTGGGGTTCGGCGCACGCCCATGGCTGGCAGATCGTCATCCTGTGTATCGTCTTCTACGGCTTTGTCTGGGCCGGCTTCCTGTTCGTCGTCAGTCGCTATTTCAAGGCGCACAGCTGGTTCCTGCCGGTGTTCGCCTGCGGATTGGGCGCGCCGCGCTGGGCTCAGATCTGGTGGGGTGTCTCCGGTATCGGCTACTTCTTGCCCTGGGTCACCGGCGGATATACCGGCGGTGCCTTGGTCTCGCGCAGTATCTGGCTTTGGCTGGGTGTGCTGGACTCGATCCAAGGTCTCGGCTTCGGTATTATCCTCTTGCAGACGCTCACGCGCTCGCACATGCTGTTCACCTTAATCTGTTCGCAGGTGATCGGCTCAATCGCCACTATCTGTGCCCGTGCCTTTGGCCCTAACAATGTCGGCCCTGGACCGGTCTCCCCCGATCCGACCTTCGGTGCCAGCTCCGTGGCCAACGCCTGGTTCTGGGTGGCCCTGTTCTGTCAGCTTCTCATCTGTGCTGGCTTCTTGCTCTTCTTCCGCAAGGAACAGCTGTCCAAGCCCTAGTCTTCTCTCTCACTCTCACTCTCACACTCCTTTTTTCCTTATCATCATCATCATCATCATCTCTGACGACATGACGTCAAATCGATCCCTCCAATGTACATCTAATGATCCTGTATAGACGTTTTCAGCTTATAGGCTGACTAATTGCGCTTCCAGCCCTGACAAACTGAGAGTTGGGGTTCGTTTCTTGCTGTTTTGTTGTGTTGTCTTTTGGTTATCTTGTCTCCTTTTTCTCCATCGCCCCCGAGCGCTCATGGGTTCCTCACTACATCACCACATATACATGTATATATATACATCGCGCATCATCATTACCATTGATACCCAAATACATCTTGTGTTCAAGACGGTCTTTCCAGAGCGAACCACTTGTAGAGTTCGTAAGTAGTAGGTGGGTGGTTTTGCGGTTGGAGTCATGGTTCTTTGTCTGACGCCGGAACGCCAGGGCAGGGATGATGAGCGTACCGTACCGCTGGATAACGCTTGTGGATAGGGGATCGTTTCAGCCTGTTCGTGGTTCCAGTAAGACCTTGACTCTTCTTTTTGCTTCCAAAGGGTTGGGTCTCCTGCGGGTACGTAGTTGAGACTTCGCTCTTTATGTACTGTACGTGGCTTGGGATATCCTGGTCGTATACGAGGGGGCTGGGATGAGGTCCCCAGAGCTGACGGCTCGAGACAAGGTGTCTGTCTTTGTTGGATAGAATGGGCCGTGGTGTATTTGAAGATTGAGTTTGCACGATGGAACGACTATTGCTACCTTGAGAATGTGATTCTGTCTTTGTTCGGAGATACGTTCAACACAGTCCCGCTCTGACTCGGTCATCGAATTATACTGTGCAGGTGCACAGCGAAGCTACAGTACAGTACATGCTCATGGCTCATGGCCATGCGGATAATGCATCAATCCAAGGAGGGACTAAACAAAGGCAAGTGGATGAGTACCTAGTACAGAACACTCAACCTCGTTTCGAGGGCGAGCATCTCTTTAGAGAGGGTTAAGGGTACGTGGGTCTTTATACTGACAAGTCCCGACCGCACTGCCTTAGAACAAAGGAGGAAGTGCAGGTTAGTTACCCGCGATCTATTAGCTAGCAGTGGAGCAGAGAATGTCAAGTATGAGTTCGTCGTAACCTGGTTTGCACCTTTTGAATTCCAGATAGGATATTGCGTGATAATGACCGGGCATTATGCTGTTTTGGCCTGAGAGTTAATGACCTTGGCTGCGGCTCGATCGCAGAGTGGTGGGCTAGGAGGACCGGCGGGTGAATGCATACATATTTACCGGTCGCAAATCAGCATCCATCGCTCAATCCCATTCAATCGAGTTGCGTTGGTATGCAAAGGGAATTTGAAGTTGAACATTGGCATGTAGTGGGTATATTCACTCCAAAAAGTCGAAAGAAATGAAAAATCATCAGGCGGGTGTCCTACGGGCTGCCCTGGCAGTTCCCGACCGAGCATGTCGCCACCAATTCATCAGCCTGATCGAGCACGCACAATCAAGTTGTGCCATCATTAGAAATACAGGTCACTTCAATACCCTGCGCAGCAATGGCTTTGATTGGCGGCTGCAGATGCCTGGCCTTGACTTGATGAGATGCAGTATTGCAGTGAGTAAGTTTGAGATTAGCTAAAATTACGCAACGATGAGAGCCTCGACTCGACCCCCGGCTCAGCATTTCGAACACATGCCGAATGATCGGCGGAAGACTCTACCGCAATGGCCGGGGGCATCCAAGGCAGATCGACGTGGTCTCAGGGGCATGATCTCAATAAGCTTGATTAGCCTGGCGACGGCGGCCGACTAAGGGCCAGTGAGGAGGCAGCGGGTGATCGATCGATCGCGGTCAGACCTGGGGTAGCCTGGTAGCCACTGGGCAGCTGGTAGGCTGCAACCCTAATCCTACAGCCATGATGGCCATGATGCCCTCGCGCATCATCGAATATTCGGAATCATTGCGAAGAATTGTGCAACTCTCCTGAGGATGACGCGACATCAACACTACCAAGTCTAAGTGTACAGTATATACACACTATACTCCAGACTACGACGAGTGGCGAGCCATCTCGTAACGGCGATGTCATCTCCACGTAGTTTCATGACCGCATTTGCTGCCTCCATGACCTCACCCTGACATTCTCCCCCCAAACATCTCATCCCCAATCTTCTATAAAGAGGTCCTCAATTCCAGCGTCAATCACGTTCTCATCAACAGCAATCATCTCCATGACCATCAAGACTATTATCAACAAGCCAATCTTCCACTCTCGTATCCCAATTGCCCGATTCTCCCACTCTATCGACAAAATGGCCGACAAGTACAAGCCCTCTGGTACATTTCTCTTCTTCCCCCCACCAAAATACCAAGCCATGGCTAACTCCAACAGAGCACGGTGGTCTCCGCGAGGACGGCCAGCCCGACAAGCGCACCCAGCAGTCCCAGTTCGCCTACGGCAAGGTTGACCCCCACAAGGCCGGTCAGGAGGGTGGCTCCATCGGCGGCCAGGCCACTGGCAGCCACAGCGGTGGCAGCGCCAAGGGCGAGTTCGCCCACGGCAAGGTCGACCCCCACGAGGCCGGCCGCAAGGGCGGCCAGACTCTCGGTGATGAGTAGATTATACGCAGACTCATCCATCACGATTTGATGATACGACCCGACTGGGAACATGACATGACTCTCGAATATACGATCAGGGATTGGTACATGTAATTTAGTGAATGAACAACTTATAACTCGCACCTACAGAGTAGTAGATGTAGTTTGTAAATGCGAGGATTGATAGATCGTGCGGAACCACTATCATGACGCTGTAGCACGAAGCTGCATTCGTCTATCAGACTCGCTTCCATGGCTCGGCGATTTTAGGCTTTTAGTTAACCACGCGTTGTAGAGCCGATGCTCATGAGATGACGAATGACGAACAACGTTGTATCGGGTATTATTTGCAGACATCACAAATGCAGTGCATATGTTGACCCATACAGGTCATCGGTTCGCTACTAAGCCTTACTCCAATTAACTACTAGGTAATACCATAGCCCGAATGCTTGCATGAGCTACGGTTACTCTTATGCCATTTTTGAGTAAAGGAGCTTCACAAGTATTTTGACACGGGTGCTTTGGCAGTGAGAAATCAATCAAGGATTGAACAAGCATACTAGTATATGCACAATGTTTATTTATCCTCACCACTGGTCAATGACTCAGGATTAAAATCGTACAGAGAGAATAATCCGCGAAAGGAGACCGAGCTCTCTCATCAAGCCCACCAGGATACCTCATTTGAACGGCAGCCCCGGCCCCAGACACGCATCCGCCCGCTCAAAATACCAATGATGCGCATCGAAGGCCAGCAGATCCGGGATCCCCAGCAGCCCCGTGTTCCCCTGGCTGCTATCCCCATCGGCATACACAACGACCTGGTTCATCGTGACGGTGGCGTTACCCGGTGTGGTGATGTGGTATTCAGGGCTGATGTGGGCATACCCCATCAGCTGCAGAGGAAGATTCGGTACGGGGTCGTTGGTGTGCGTGAACCGATAGTTCTTGCCCTGGTTCTTTTGTTGGTCCTGAGCAGTGATATACTTGGCCAGGGCGGGGTTGGCCACGCGCGGTGAGGCGAAGGCGTAGAGTGTCGTCGTCTCGTTCTGGTGGTCGCGCAGGTCAGCGGCGGCGAGGGTCGCGATGGCCGCGCCCAGGCTGTGGCCCACCACTGCCAATTCATAGTCGGGGTATGAGGCGCGGGCATGACTGAGGGCTGCAGTTACGTTCGCCCTCACGTTGGTCCAGGCGCTCCAGAAGCCCAATTCGGCCTGGCAGCCCGTGCAGAGATGTGGATCGGCGTAGAAGAAGGTCGCGTCGGTTAGCCAGTTTCGGACGGAATACGAGCCTCGGAAGGAGAGGATCAGGGCCTGGTGCGCGTGGTCGAGGGCGAGGAAGCCGGCGGTATCTGTTGCAGTGGTGCTGGGTTATCACAGCTTGATTAGCACGGCTAACTAAAGGGGCAGACCACATAGCAGGGGTAGTAGGCATACTTGGAGAAGTCTAGCAGAATGGTTGCATCGGCGGCCTCAACCTGGGGACAATTGCCCGCCCAACAGGTCAGCTTCTGGCCCGCCTGGGAGATGTAGTTGGACTCGCAGTAGGCGGCCGCTGCATACTGCACCCAAAAGTCGAAGGACTTGAGGGCATCGGAGGAGATTGTCGATGCAGAATCCCGGGGCTGCTGCGAGGGAAGGGCGCTGCAGGCAGGTACAGCAGACAGAGCTGCCACCAGGTATCTGGGAAAATGCATGACGATGGCACAGAGTGAACTCCATTGTCAACAATGAGAAGATGCACCAAGAGATATAATTGTTGGGAGCTCGACTCATTCTTGGACCTGATCGGGGATCCCCGACTGAAACACGCAAAAATGGGTGACTGCATGCGAACGGTGGATCCGTACCTCGGTTACCAGTCGACTCCGATCTCGATCCAGCAATGATCATCTCCACATGGAGGAATTGGATTTCCGACTATTGCCTGGGAACACCCTTGACTGGGCTATTTCGGGATTTGCAGTGGGGTTGTTTCCTGACTTGTCCGAGGAGCAGGCGCCGATCAGAGGAACCCAGGAGGTTGACGAGTTACCGAGCTCATGCTGTAGGAACAAGAATGTGACAAGCCGGGGAAAAAGAATCGAATAATGACAGAGGTATGATAAAGAGACTTTATAAATATGACCTGAGAGGCAAGGAGAGGTTCTTTAGAGGCCAGGACGAGGACGAGCTGACCGAACTGTGGTATATAGCACCCGGTATCGACTTTGGCTGGAGCTTAAACTGAGTCTATTGCTTCTGTGCTGGTAAGCTAGTGTGAATTCCCTTTAATTAAACTATTATGAATATCAAAGCTACTACTGTAACCTAACTGTCGAACAATTGACTGCTAATTGCAACGATAAAGCTAAACCAATATAATGGACAATGAGCCCAAATCCTTGAAGGAAGGAGAACGAACACACTATATGCCTTGATGAACAGGCGTGTTTGCTCGATTACCTTCCGCTGCACTAGGGTTGCAAGTATCAGCCTTGCCACTGCCGGTGTCAGACCATGGAGGATATGTAAGAAGTTTCATATTTCCAATACAGAAGTGCCCGGCTATTCTTCGCGCAAGCGAGCCGAAACCAAGGGGCTGCCATCCACAATACGGGAGAAGTCATGGGCATCAAGACACGCTTGCCGGGAATTGACCACACTTGGCCCTGCTCGGGCAAGCACATCATTCTCGTACACCGTTAGAGATTTGCGAAGCTCGTTTATGCTAAGAGATCTGCTCAGTGCAATGGATTTGTACCAATGTCAGCGACGCATACATCCGCAGGTAGTGCTGGACACTCACCCCAAGGACCGCAAGTCCACTCGCTTTGTGAAATCCAGGACATCGACGATGGCATTGTTGGCCCCCTCTCCGCGGACTATGTTATATTCCCGGTTCAGCAAGGCACAATTCCAACCAGGGATCATCATCATGCGGAAACATACACATCGTCATCGTTTGAGCGGAATCGCCCATTAGCACCACCCGTGGATGAGCAGTGTCCTGCCCTGGTCGGAACAGCCAGTCGGCAATCCGGATCGAGCGCACTTCGGTGCTCTCGGGTAGTTGATGAACTAGACCTCTAAAGGGCTCGACCCAGTTGGCCGTCAGGGACTTCATCAATGCGAGTCTCTCTGTATTATCACTGGGAACGGGGATTCCCTTCTCATCCGACCAGGATACAATGATCTGACAGAGATATTTGTCTTTGTCGCTCTCGTCGAAATTATTGGGTGTATCGAGCACTGCGGGCATTCGGGCAGTCCCTTGGTCAGCAATGCTCCTTCACGATGACGACGACAGTCACACCTACGGCTGAAAAAGAAGAAGATATTCGAATCGGGATGCGAGCCTTGGAAGATAAAAGGGTCGATGGTGTCCGCTCCTCCCATCTCCTCCGCCGAATAGAGGGCAGCTCCACCCAGCAGCTGCACGGGCAGGGGGTTCATCTCGTGGCCATCCGGGTACACGATCTCACGGGTGCGGGAGCGCGATCCATCGCACCCGACCAGCAGGCAGCCGGTATACGAGGTCCCGTCTTGGAAGTGTGCGGTGACGCTTTCGGTCGTCGAGTCGATTCTCGTGAGTGTTTTGTTCCAGTGGAGGTCGAGATCGGTGGCCAGCAGCTGCCTCAGTCGCACGCGACTGACGCGGATCCGTTCGGCGGCGGGGACGCTGTACAAGGCCGATCCCGTACGAAGATCAAAGAACTGGAAGCGCCCCGTGTCACCTCGCACGGCAGCAGCTTTGTTCACATACGTCTCCGGCAGTCGGGCCACGAGGTGGTCGGGCAGGAGTTCGCGCAGCGCAGGGAGACCCCAGTGGAGGGTCAGCCCCCATCCACCACTCCGCGCATCGATCGAGCCATCTTGTTCGAAAAGCAGATACGGGATATGATGTCGTTGAAGATACTGGGCCAGCAGGAGGCCACTGATGCCGGCACCAGCGATGAGCACGGGGAGATCAGCCATGGGAAAAGAGGAGAGGAGATGAGGGGCGAGGCAGATGCACGGGCTGTATGATTGATGACTGCACGGGACAAGTCTTGCTCATCCCTTGCTTGCTTTTGACTCGACCTGTCGCCTGATGGCCGGCTAGCCTCGGTGGACTGACAGCACTGACAGCCACATCTCTCCCGTGTCTCTGACTAATATAAGGAAAACACTGTCGATCGTCATGCGGTTGAGACATTCACCCTTAAGAGATGTCTCTTTTATTGTGCAGCTGAAGGCCAGGGATCCTGGGCTAGCAGGGATGGTGAGGAGACAGAGGAATGCTCAGTGTGAGCATGTCACCAATAGAGTATAACGTTCTAGTACCGTGACAGTCTGGCACCACCACGGGCCACTAAAGAGTCCTCGACTCCTCGGCCCTCACCGGTCGGAAGAAGACCCACTAACTATCTCTAGTACAAAGTACTGTACGGAGTCTATGAGCCTAACGAAATTTGAGTACAGTGGCTCACAAGGGAAATGACTACCTAGTAGACACCCATTGGCTATGCCCAGCACGGGATGGGGGCAACCCCGGCATTAGCCCTGAGTCCGTCGTCCGCCGGTGGATGCTTCAATCAATCCATCCCCACCACCGCAGGCAGCAACAGCACCTGCGTGGAAATATCTATAGTGTAACATCGTCTCACATCTCACCAATTCGGTCCCTTCTCGGGGAAGTGTGGCCGATACTAAGCACGGCTTAACCAGCCAGTGCCATCACCACCGATTGGACCGGGAGAACCTTCGACCAACTGCAGTCAGTCCACCGTGCTTTAGTTCCAATCCCTGACCAACTTCGGCCAATTCTTATTTGCAGCAACCGTGCTCAATATTGGCAGGGTTCCTACCTTATTGACACTAGAAATCCCTGGGTTTCGCCGACCGGTGAGTGATTAATTAATTAAGCCCAAAGAAAATTTCAGGGTCGCCACGCTCTCAGTGATCTCTCGTGGCCTTCTCCTCCAGCGAGACTCGCAACTCCACTGTCATATGAATGCCCCCTTCCTCGAGCCCCCCACTTTCCAAAATCAGCTCCTCGCTGGGAGTCCGTCGGGGGCGTGGAGCCGCTGAGGTGGTGGACTGTAGCTGGGAGCGTTGGTGTTTCGACCAGGACTGCAAGGCATAACTCTGCCCGTCAAAGCGTTTCTGGTCACTGTGCGATCGGAAATCGCGCACCGCGCCCTTGAGCAGAGGTGCAAGGAAGGGGATGCACGTCACAATGTTCTGGAAGGGTCAGTTGGTCAGCAGGGGTTGATAGATCCAGCGAAAGGACCACGGACACTCACCCCGACGTTGAACTCGATGGTGCCCCACAGGACTAACATCGTCGAGTTTCCGTCTCCGTATGCGACCCGGTGGATCTGAGCCAGGCGCAGGATGGAGCAGATGGTGGTGAAAAGACCCAAGAGGAATAAACACACCACGCCCGCTTTCTGGGCGGGTTTAATGTTGAGCTGCATGAGCAGGGGGATGGGGAGAATGAGGATGACCACGTCGCAGATGATGGTGAATGCAGCCAGTCCATAGAACGTTGGCCCCGAGGGAAGACACGATCCAGCTATTGTAGGGTTCCAGGCCCGTTTCACCTGCCCAGAGTCAGTCGGTCTGTCTGTCTCAACCTGGTCTTTGACATACGGGATGGCAGTTGAAGATCAGCACCAATGCCCCCGCGATATGGCCAATGCTGGAGAAGGTGATTGTAACCCAGATGAGCATTCTGTATAGGGTCTTCGACGTTCCGGAAATCAATCGCAGGTAGTTCAAACATAACGAAGCCTTGAACCCTGCGATCCCGATTTGGTAGAATGGCCGACCGGCATAATTGAGCTGTAAACCTTCGACTCAGTTGGTTACTTTCTATTAGAGCCCCAAGCAGACATACCTTGGTGTACTTGGGCAGATCCTCCTTCGGTCGCAGCTTCAGAGGTAGCCCTAGACCGTACCTACTTTCTACTCTGGTCAGCTAGTTTTCCGACCAACAGACAAGGAAAAGAAAATGAAAGTCACTCACGAGCTATACATAGTGCGCTGTATATAATGCTAAACGCCTGGTACACCACGGATGATCAGCCAAAGATAGTTAGTAGCCTTGACTGGATGAGCGTACCATAGTCACCACCATCACATAGTCGGAGGCTTCCAACCGACGAGCGTGGAACCGAATAGCCAAGCGTAGGCAGACGATGATGAACATCGACAGGGTCAGGCCTAAACACACCCCCAGTATCAGGCGATATTGCGATTCTGCCTCCACCTCGGGCGAGGCATGGTGCACCCAAGTCATGGTCGAACTGGCTGCAGATGATCAATCGCACAGTGGAGGGGACCACGAGTCTTAACTACATTCTAAATGTTCACGCCACCGCCAACATGGATGCACCTCTCCTGCAGCAATCAACCATCATATCCTCAGCCCAGGGTGTGAAACTAGTGCGCTGGCGAAGGACGACCGGCCGTCTTCCTGCATGCACTAGACCAACTGATCAAATTGGCAATAGATTGTACCTCATGCAACCATGCAACCTGCCGGTCTAGACTAAATGAGCTGGGTTGCACAAATGCCATCCCTTTGCGTAACGCAATAATATCCCGCACTGAAGAATTTTCCATTTAGAACCCCTCTCCCCCCTGGTTTCGGAACCGAATTTGCTTTTTCTTCCTCGTTGCCTGAAACCACGTCAATGATGGAGGAGAAACAGCCCACTTCTCAGGCCTTGTCTGCCGATCGCACTGATGATGCGGTGGAATACCTCCAGGGCCACATGGCCGGGGCTGGCACCCTCCAGATCGACCTTCGAGCCCTCCGTCGCAAGATTGACTTCCGCCTTATCCCGTTTATGTTTTGCTGCTATGTCTTGCAGTTCCTGGACAAGGTGATGCTGAATTATGCCGCGGTGATGGGGATGAAGAAGGACCTCGGCTTGGCAGGGAACGAATACACCAACACAGCCACCTGGTTCTTCCTGGCCTACCTGATCGCTGAGGTACCCAACAGTAAGTCAAACTCCTGCAGCCGTGTACGGTGCTTGGTCGTGCGCTTACCCACTTTCCCTCGCTCAGCGTACTGCCTTCAGAAAGCCCCTGCTGCGAAATGGCTGGGAGCCAATGTTACCCTGTGGGGGGTTGCCGCCGCCGCATCGGCTGGGGCCAGCAACTACCGAACCCTCCTCACTGCGCGTGTCTTCCTGGGCATATTCGAGGCGACTATCGGTCCGTCGCTGATGTTGATCAGCAGTCAATACTACACCAAGAGCGAACAGGCCCCGCGGTTTACCTTCTGGTACAATGGATTGGGAGTGGCACAGATCATTGGCGGGCTGATTTCGTTTGGCTTCCAGCATGTTGAGCATGCGGCCATGGCAGGATGGCGCATCATGTTCCTCGTCATCGGTCTCGTCACCGTCGTCGTCGGCGTTCTCACTTTTCTGCTAATCCCAGATACTCCCATGGAGGCGACATGGCTGTCCGATGACGAGAAGGTCGCCCTTCTGCAGCATGTCAGTGTCAACCAGACGGGCGTCTGGAGTCGAAAATTCAACTTGAAGCAAATCGGGGAGGCTGTGCTGGACATCCAACTCTGGCTGCTGACGTTGATTACCATCCTGGTATGGCGTATTGGTTTACCCCTTCGTTGATCCTTCCCGAAAGCTCATTCTTGATAGATCTCTGTATCCAGTGGTGTGGTCACCTCCTACTCGGCCACTCTCATCGCCAGCTTCGGCTATGCGGGCCCGATCTCGGCCCTGCTGAACATGCCGTCGGGGATTGTCAGCATCTTCTTCACCCTGCTGGTCGGAATCGGCATTCGCAAGACCTCCCATCGCTGGGCCTGGAATATTCTCTGCACCATCCCCGGGATCATCGGCGGCGCTCTGCTCTCCTTCTTGCCCAAGAGCGACAAAGCTGGGGTCTTGATCGGGATTTACCTGGTGAATGCGATCGTGGCGACCTTGCCCATCCTCTATCAATGGACCATGGCCAATTGCGCGGGCCATACCAAGCGCGCCTTCAGTAGCGCGCTTGTTGCCGGCTCCTTCTCGGTGGGAAATATCATTGGGCCCCAGACCTTCCAGGCGCGGGATGCCCCCGAATATCGGCCGGCCAAGATTGCGGTTCTTGCCACACAAGCAGCCGCTGCAGTCATGTCCGCGGTGCTTTTTGCGTACTACGTGTGGGAGAATCGGAGGCGGGATCGGAAGTACGGGAAGGTCGAGGACGCGATGGTGGACGAGGCCAAGTGGGCAGGGCTGACAGATAAGCAGAATAGTCGGTTTCGGTATGTGTATTGATAGTCCAGGGTTCAAGGTTGCTGTATATAGTGTCACCAAGAGATGCGAATGATTCAAGATTCAAGGCTTTTTGCCAATCGGGCAGATATTTGTTGCCTTAGGCCGCAATGTGAGTGCATGTGAGAGTGTGGCTTGCATGTAAGATGATGTGGCGGGGCTACCCCGCCAAGTGTGGCTGGAGCTGGGTACAAAAGTTCACTGCCTTAGACTCCAGGCTCACATAAGGCACAACCTACTTAGTTATGTACATACTGCATGTCAGCCACTAGCTCGTTTATGCCAATAGTGCATGCATGGATCTCTAACCATGATGGCAAATCAACAGCACAGCTCAAGTCTTGATACTTCTCATAGCTGACCAGCTCTTGGCCCAAGATGCTGTGTCACTTTTCAGGTTCTGCTCAGCTCCGCAGACAGTGGTACCTGGCAGCAAGACCATGGTTCAAGCGACCCCCCAAAGCCCAAGCCAATGCCGTTTTATTGGATAGCATACCTTTAGTCGAGATCAAGCTCGCCTAGGTTCGCGCTCTTGCGCCGATATTGCTATGACGGGCATCTGATATCAGCATTGCAGTTCCACTGCTTTGTGTTCATTGAATGACAGTAGCGGGGTTTGTCTCGGGATATCTCCCATATTTCCATTCGTCAATGTCAATCTCCTTTAGTGAATTAAGCAAGTCACCGGACATCAAAGTAAGAACTGAGTGGCTAGTGAGTAGCAAAGCAATTCGGCTTTCAAGTGAACTAGCAATAACGGAGAGTTCCAGTTGTGTGGGGAGAGATGACTCGAGGTCTTTCATACCCATACAAAGGTGTCCCATCTATACTCTCATCGTAGATCCAGATAACTGGTATCTCCCTGTTCACAATACTACAAATTCTAAAGGAATCCACCGGTTACAACTTTTTTTATCATAAATAAACTTCTAGGATCTATAGTCGCTCATGCCAATGGAATCCGTCTCGAACATCTGATATCATTCTGACCGATATCATCCTGACTGATGCCATCCTGACTGACCTCATCTCGAGTTATCCTACATCATCAGTCCTAACATTGCGAGTGATACTATTCTGAGTGGCATTGTCCTCATTCATATTATATTCACCGAGACTTTCGTGGCTGAGACCATACTTGTTGACACCATACCCACTGACCATTATGGCCGAAACAATCGAGAAGCTGGGGTACTGGGCGCAGTGCCTGGGCCAGATATTCCCCTCACAGGAGAGCTTCGGAGTAAACATCGAGAACCCCAGACCTAGTTCTAGCGAGTACGAAGTGTGGTCTCCCTACCAGAAACTCGTGATCTCGTATCAACGGGAACCCTTCCTCGTGTTCATGGTGGCCAACCCGGGCTGCTGGCAAGAACTGGAAGACAGCCTTTTTGGGGAAATGATGGCTCTGCGCGAGACACCCTGGACTCGGCGCCGCGGCATAGTCGCGAACGGAGTTCTCGTTCGATTCTACCACTTCCAAATTCCCAAGCCGCCGACTCTTCGAGCAATCGGTGATCCATCACGCAATTATTTCGAAGACGCCAAGGACAAAGGAGAGATCGAGAAGCGATTGACATTCTACAATTCGGCGATTCAGAGTGACTGGCTTAGCCAGAACCTGGCATCTCCTTAATCTCAAGTTCTCTGCTACTTTCTCCATTATTGCTTGATGGTTGTGTTATGCGACTAGCTTAGGAGACTATATAATGGTCACCCAAAACACATTTCCTACCAAATTACTCCTAACGTCTGCAAGCCGGACTCAAACGTATCCTACATGACGTAGTCCAGATGTAAGCGTCTTGAAAATGAGTATTCGAATTTGTCTCTTGGATGCTCTACATCGGGATATGTTCAATAGCCAGACGGACGTTTCTGATATGACTCGAAATCCTACACGGCGTAATCTAGATGGGTATACATGTACTCTTTTTAAATCTGTTTGTACTATACCCTGCACTAAGCCGCTTTTGAAACCACTGCACTCGGCAATGCTACCATATCCCAAATGCTTAGATGGCCATCTAGATCCAAAGATAGCCTTGCAGAGGAGGCGTGCAAAGTCCATTTCCCCTGGAGCCATCTGACCACTTACTGCCACCGTGGACCACCACCGGAAAGCAAAAAGCTTGTTGATAACCCCTCGTTCCCTTCCATCTTTCACACCTGGCGCTTTCTCGCTTACTGGAGTCTTATCCACACTCAAACGGCCGGGTCTGTCGCAATGTCAAGGACGGAAGAACAGCAGAACAGCAGTTCATCAACTAGGTGAGGGCGCGGAATTACATGGTGCGACACGCAACTTACCACTTGAATGGCTTTGATCTTGCCGCAATCCACCGCGCGCTATGTGCAGCCCCTGGAGTCAGCACAGCATCAGATGATGTACAGCGACTGCAGTGACTGTGGATTACATCCAATCGCTCGCGTGTTGGAATAAGTCCACAGAGCACCAAACATGGGTTGAAATCGAAACCGATTTGACAAGCCTGCAGACAGAAAGGCCTGATACAGGAAAGTTGTTACCTCTCACCCGTGGCGAACGTCAGGAGTTGAAAGCCTCCAGCAGCGACCCTCTACGAGACCAACGGGCTTGAACGTTCGAAGCATACTCGGCACGCCTATGAGTCTGTGTTCAACGCGCGCGAGTGAGTAGTTGCAGACGCTTTTACATCTCTGGATTGGAGGTCGCCGACATGCCGGAATCTCCCACCGCAAGACTTTGCAAAGGCAGTATATGAGCCTGTTGCTAGGTTGCTACCCGACGATTGTTTAAGACAAATTGCCACCAATTGTCGAGACGACTCACAAAACACTCAAAGGGAAGATCTCTTCATTTCAAATAATGAGGAGGATGGGATCCTGGCAGTATGGGCTGTCGAAATAAGCTTAGACTGCAGAAATTTAGAACGGTGGCAGAACGGATATCATCAGGCTAACGTTACTAGGTGGGAAGGCAGTGCTCTTACCGGTGTGCTATGTCGGAGACTCTGAGTCATTATGGCTCACACCGGCGCAAGTCACTGCAATAAATAGATCAATACGAGCAGCTAGCAAAATGCCTGCATCAAAGACAGCGGTGTGAGGATCGACTCACCCCGGACCTCCGACGGGGAAACTGTGGGGGCTCAACCGCTCAATGCGTATGGAGATAGCGGAGCATACATATAGTAGATTGCAAACTAAGCTATGAGTCAATTGCCCAGAAAAGGGCCAGAACAACGGCAGAGCTTGACACACAGCCTATCACATCCTGCGTCAGGATCAATGCATCTCAATGTATGAAGGATTCTGAGGTGATTGGGCACAGTCCTTATCTTGTCAGCGCTTAAGTCGCTAGTTGCGTAATGCTCGAAATCCATCCTTGCTTCTGAGTCAGCCGGAGAGTCAGCCACCACCAAACAAGAAACCCAAGACTTTGCGCCATTTGACCCGGGGAAGACGCATTCAATAAGGGTTGGCCGGCCTTGCTTTTCTTTTCGTTTCTTCATTTCTTTTGTTTAGTTTTCTGTCTGCTTTCTCGATTTCGCATCTTGCTGGCGAGAGAGCACACCAAAGATGCTCTCGCAAAATTCCCAAGCCTTAACCATAGGCTCCGTGGCTCTCTTGTTAACCACCTTGAGCAGTATTCCCGCCGTCAAGAGCATCATTGCGCGCACCCGCCGTACCCTAACTGAACAAGATGACACCACTACCGAAAAGGCCGCGTATCGCGACGAGGACGGTGTGGCGACGGAGGAATCACTCCTCAAGTTCTCGGATATCTGGCAGCGTGTCGCGATCGTTCTGTTCTCCTCGACTGGGCTTCTCGCAACTCTGGGACTTGCCATCCTGACAACGTTGAAACCCCACACAAGGACCTCGGTCTTCGCGTGGCTTCAGTTCGCCGTTTGGGTCGGTACAACCACACATCTGAAGGGGACGTGGGATTGGGTTTGCCTGGCAGCTAATTTGACCAGCTCTTACTTCTTTTCCAAGGGGCTGTCTTCTTCGTTGAGCCCAGATCGACGGAACGATACACCCTGGGTCACTTCGCCTTCCTGGGAAGCACTTTCACGATCCTGGTCGTCGCCTTCGAACTCCGTAGCAATGACCGGGTTCGCCATAGTCTCACGGACGACCAATTATGGCTCAGTCTGACCACAGTTCAGCTTGCAAGTGCCGTTGCACGAGCGCTGGCGAGCATCCTGCTGCCCCGTCGCCCGGATGTCTTCCACGACGGCACTTTGATCGACAGAGAATTATCGGGATCCGCCTTGAGTCGGTATTCATTCGCCTGGGCCAGCGGCCTCCTCAACTACACTGCGAAGAACCGCACGCTGGCCCTCACGGATCTGCCGAAACTTCGAGCCCAGACAAGAGCAGAGAGCCTCCATCCTCGCTTTGAGCAAGCCAAGCAGTCTCGCAAAACTTGGCAAGCCATCGTACGGGCGCACTGGCCAGCAATACTCTCGACCCTGCTTCTCACTCTGCTGGTTGGTCTTTTGAGCATCGGCCCACAGCTTGCACTGCTCAATATCTTACAAGCCTTGGAGGGTCGAGGCAGCGGCAACTGGGACCCCCTGCGGGCAGTCTCCTGGATTGTGGGCCTAGGATCTTTGATGATCATCTCCTCGCTGTTTGAGGCCTGGCTATTATGGGTGGTGTGTGCGAAGCTCTTCATTCCCATCTATGCCGAGATCTCAGCCCTGGTTTTCGCCAAGTCGATGCGTCGGAAAGATGTCAAGAACGTCCAAAAATCAAAAGAAAAGACTAATGGTGAAGCCACGACAGGAAATGGATCGGGGACCAAGGAGGAGGAGGAGGAGGAGCTTGACGACGAGGCCTCTGTGAAAAAGACGAGACAGAGCATCATCAACTTGGCCGCTGTTGACGGAAGACGCATCACTCAATTCACCACATTCGCCTACCTCATCCCTTCCTCTATCTTCAAGCTGATTCTCGGGTGTGGCTTCTTGATCAAGATCCTAGGATGGCGCAGCGCTCTGTCCGGCATTGCGGTTGCTGTTCTGGTCACGCCCTTGAACTCCTTTGCAGCCAAACGCTACACGGGCGCTCAAGTCAAGCTCATGAAGATGAGAGATCAGAAGCTGGCCATTGTCACAGAGGTGCTGCAGGGAATTCGCCAGATCAAGTTCTCGGGCCTCGAAACACAGTGGGAAGCCCGGATCCGGGAGGCGCGAGAGAAAGAACTGAGCGCTCTGTGGAGGTCTTTCTTTTTCGACATCATTCTGATGGGCATCTGGATTCTTGGACCCATTGGTCTCTCGGCAGTCTCTTTGACAGTCTATGCCATGCTCCATGGTGGACTCTCTGCCTCGGTTGCGTTTACTGCCATGTCTGTCTTTAGTTCCCTCGAGCTTTCTCTTGCCATTTTGCCAGAGATCATTTCCCAGGGACTGGAGGCGAAGGTCAGCGCGGACCGAATTGATACCTATATGGCCTCATCGGAAAGAGTGGTTACTACCATCCCGGCCGACGAAGTAGCGTTCAAGAATGCCTCGGTGGCATGGCCATCGGAGCTGGAAGCTGGCACCGCCGAGGACACTGATCGCTTTGTGTTACGCAATCTCGACCTTGCCTTTCCCAAGCAGGCCCTCAGTATCGTGTCGGGTCGCACTGGGTCTGGGAAAAGTCTGCTCCTGGCCTCAATTCTCGGGGAAGGTGACTTGCTTCAGGGAACCGTCCATGTGCCCGTCCCACCGCCCATCGAAGATCGTTTCGATGAACGGGCTACAAGTGCCAGTTGGATCATCGATTCAGCCATTGCCTATGTCGCTCAAATCCCATGGATTGAAAATGCAACAATCAAGGATAATATCTTATTCGGACTTCCCTACGATGAAGCGCGTTACCGGAAGACTATCTCTGCGTGCGCGCTGCAGAAGGACCTGGAGATGCTGCCGGATGGTGATCTGACCGATATCGGGGCGAACGGGGTCAATCTCAGTGGTGGCCAGCGATGGCGAGTCTCCTTTGCACGCGCCTTGTATTCTCGTGCGGGCATCCTCATCATGGATGATATCTTCAGTGCTTTGGATGCTCATACAGGCCGTTATGTCTATGAAAACGCACTCACTGGTGAGCTTTGCCAGGGCAGAACGCGCATTCTGGTGACGCATCATGTTGGTCTGTGCCTCTCTCGCGCGGACTATTGGGTGGAATTGGAAGATGGAAACGTCCGCTATGCTGGCCCAGTCACTGAGGATAAACGGTCAAATCACCCAGGGCACCCTCTACATGAGGGAGATGGCGGTGATGAGACGGCGCTCCTCGAAGAGGAATCCGTGGAGCAGGTAATTTCCCACACTTCCCATCGGCGACTTAGTACCGTACAACAGGAGACGACAACCAAGCCGCCAGCGGCGAAGAAGTTTGTCGAGGACGAAAAGCGAGAGGTTGGCTCGGTCCGATTTTCAGTTTACAAGGCCTATTTCTCTATCGGTGGCCACAGACTTCGATGGTACATTACGGCGATCGTCTTTCTTGGTTACACTTCCTTCTTGGTCGGCAGGGTAAGTTTTAACATGCACCTTTCTGATTTTCAGTATATGCTATCGGACGCAAACTGACCGGCAATGCTCACAACCATAGTCGTGGTGGATTAATGTGTGGACCGGCTCGTCATCACAGACCCATGCCAGCCTTAAGCAGTACAGCATGGTTATGTGGCAACAGCCTATATCGAATGTCAACGCAGCGCTCCTAGACTCGGAGCTCAAGATGTACTTGGGGATCTATATCGCAGTCAGTGTGCTTGCGTGCGCCATGGGCACCCTGCGCTTCTATCTGATCCTCTCGATGAGTGTCCGCGCAGCCCGCAATCTCTTCAACCGCCTGACATACGCCGTGCTCCGTGCCCCAATGCGCTGGCTGGACACTGTACCACTAGGTCGAATCCTGAACCGTTTCACATCCGACTTCAATTCCGTGGATTCAATCATCGGATATCAGCTGGCCTTTGTGGTGACGCAAATGCTTAATGTCTGCGGGATCGTGGTGGCAGGCGTTCTGGTCAGTCCATTGGTGATCATCCTCGCCGTGATCCTCCTGATCGTGTGTCTCAGCCTGGCCCTAAAATACCTGGCGGGGGCGCGCGAGGTCAAACGCCTCGAAAGTACTGCCAAGAGCCCTGTCTTCGAGCATTTCGGGTCCAGTCTGGCGGGACTAGTCACCATTCGTGCATTCAGCAAAGCGGATATCTATACGGGCATGATCTACAAGAGAATCAACGCGCACGCGCAAGCCTGGTGGGCTATGCTGCTGTTCAACCGCTGGCTGGCCTTCCGCATGAGCGTCGTTGGGGCACTCTTCGCCACGTTGACTGCGGCTCTGATTGTGAGTCTGCCAAGTATCTCAGCCTCACTCGCCGGGTTCGCCCTTAGCTTCGGGTTGCTATTCAACACGGCAATCGGTATGGCGCTGCGGAGCTATGCAGATGTCGAACTCAGTATGAATGCGACCGAACGAGTCATCGAGTATTCCAAGATTGAGCTCGAGAACCAGGGCGGCGTTGAACCTCCCGCGGCGTGGCCTACCGAGGGTCGTCTGGAAGTCCAGGATCTGGTCGTAGGATATGCGCCTGATTTGCCTCCAGTTCTTAAGGGATTAAGCTTTGTTGTTGAGAAGAACCAACGAGTTGGCGTCGTTGGCCGCACGGGTGCTGGAAAGTCGTCATTAACCCTGGCTCTGTTCCGGATCCTCGAGGCCCGCGAGGGTAAAGTCTTAATTGATGGGCTGGATGTTGCGAAGCTTACGCTGCACAGCCTGCGCACTCGGCTCGCTATCATCCCGCAGGATCCAGTCCTTTTCTCCGGAACCGTGCGTTTCAACCTTGACCCTTTCGAGGAGTACACCGATGCAGAACTCTACGATGCTCTGGCACGCGTGCATCTCATTTCCCAGAACGACGAAGCGATCACTGCAGCTGCCGACACAACAAGTCCGATGCATCGTCCAAACACGAACAAATTCACCTCGCTGTCTGCTCCAATCTCAGAAGGGGGTCTGAACCTGTCACAAGGCCAGCGTCAACTGCTCTGCCTCGCACGCGCGATCGTATCGCGCCCAAAAATCATGTTTTTGGACGAAGCCACATCGGCTGTGGACATGGAGACGGATGCCCTTATCCAGCAGTCCATCCGCGCCGAGTTCGGCCGCAACAACACCACGCTCCTGGTAATCGCGCATCGACTGAGTACTATCGCAGACTTTGACCGCATCTTGGTGATGGATGCTGGACGTGCCGTCGAATTTGGGGCCCCCAAGGAGCTACTGAAGATTGAAAACGGAGTGTTTAGGAGCCTGGTAGATAATAGTGGCGAGAAGGAAGTGTTGGAAAAGATTATTCTTCGGGATGACTAGACAGCCTCCAGCACATCTGCTCTTTCAAGATCTGATGAAACTGATATATGTATCCAGTATCTAATGCCCACCAACCTAGATTCACTCTCGTGCGTATTGCAAGACTGCGGGCATATATGGGTTCGAGGAAGGAAAAGCGGGAAGCAAGAACCTTTGAATTATACAACGAGATCGAATGTCTACAGGTAGTACCTAGTAAAGATCAAGATAATCCAATCAAAGTCGGCCCCTGCCCTACAGGTCGCATGCATCCCCAGCCTCATACCTAATCATCGTCTCCAGCGCCAACCCGGCCAGCTCCTGAGCATGTATACCAACCCTCTCCTCCTTCGCCACGTACGCAAACTGTTCCTTCCACTGCTGCCACCGTTGCGCACTCCACATGTCCGACCGTTTAGTGATCCTCTCCCGCTTTGTGCATTGCCGGTATACATAACGCCCTACCTCGGGCCGAAGCAGCCACTGCACACTAGCAATGACCCATCCCGCCAGCCATCGAAACCCTTGGTCCTTGTTGTTGAGCCCTTGTTGATCCTCGGAGTCATCGTCGTTCAGGCCCTTGGGGTACCAGGAATGCGTCGGCAGAATTGTCTCCAACGAGGAGATCCACCCGGAGTCGATGAGATCTAAGGCTGTAATGCGGGCGATGGCGGACTGGAAGTTCCGCAATCGGAGGTCTGTCTCCGTGGGTGGTAGACGTAGTCGCTCAGCTGAGGCCGGATGGTAAATGTACGCTGGAATTATAGTGAATGGAGGGGCTCTCGAAGTGGTGAAAGTAAGCCCAAGGGAAGAGAAGGGTTACGGTGATGGAACAAAGCCCAGTCGGCAATGCATAGAGAAACAGGCCACCTTACCATCACCTTCAAAGCGAGCAGCCATCTCCAGTGACAACCAATTGCCTCCCATCGGCCAGACTTCCAAAGTCGTATACATATTCTCTTCCTCGTCGTCGTCTCGCGAGGATGACAGTGTTATGAATCTGTGCTTCGGCAGGGCTCTTAGCGCTTCCAGAAAGCCGATTATGCGCTCTTGACCAATATGCCCGGGGGGGAAAGCCGAGCACAGCTTGAAAACCCAGTGTATAAGCATCTCAATATGACCCCCAGGATTCGGGCAATGAATTCCTACGTCTGTCTCATCCCCACCTTCGGGCAATGGGAGCTTTGCGCGAATCTCTTTGGGAAGCTTTTCAAGGTTAAAATAATATGCTCGGTGGACTTCATAAACTCGTTCGGCTTCTAGAGTCATGTATACATCGATGTCTGTTGCTGCCTGTTCTGGTGTGATGTCACCGTTGGCAACAGCGGCCAATCTGCTTTTATAGAACAGATCCTCTTCATCATCATGATGCTCGAGTAGGTTGAGCTCTAGGACTGTGTCGAAGTCGAGATTCTTGATACTGGTTGAAAAAGACATGACGGGCGATAGTATCTTGGGCTAGATATCAGAGATTACTAGGAAAATGGGAAGGTTAGTTCAAGATGGAAGCGTATCTTGATAGGGAGAGGACTGCAGGAGGGTTGACTGAAAAAACAAGAGCTGATAACTTATTCTTGGTTGTGACTTAGATATAGTAAGCACTAATTAGTGAATGCAGGCCGGTTGAGTGTTCGGGCTATCCTTCCCGCTGGGGCCTGTTGGGTGGTGAATCTGCTGCAACAGGCACAAGCCCACTAAAAGCAAGGTTTGCCCAAAAGTTTTTGCTTGTACTATATTCCCTGTGTTGTATATTGTATATAGAATCTATATTTAGTTGTATGCTGCATTCTTGCCTTTCGCAGATTTTGCTTGGTTGATTTGCGTTTCTGACCGTCTCATTCCCCATATAATTTATGTCTACATTAGTACAATGCAGTATATGCTTATGCCAAGGGCATATCCAGCCTTGATCCAGTTTTTAGAGGTGCATCGGCTTGCACTCACAGACAGCCTTAATTAATAATCTACTTCTCTTTGTTCCTTGGTGCTTGAGTGCATGGCATATGGAAATATGTACACCTGCGATCTTAAGCCATTGTGGTCTAAGTTATGTGGCCGGAAATACTCACTATCAGCTATAGCCAAATTAGCAGAATCATTCTGTCCAAACTGTATGAATGGAAATGTCCTTCGATTTTGTCCGCCTGAGGACCACGATCTCCACCTCCACAGGGCACCTGCTGGTTACAGCTAAACCACCAGAGAATGAAATTTGTTCCAAATCGGGAGAGGCATCTACATGAATGATTTGCTTGCGGACAAGAATAAGAAAGGAGGCGGAATCGATGCTAATGAACAATCTGCATATCCGCGCAACTATCCCTCAGCGAAGAAAGCCAGATTTATAGCACAATACACCTGCCTGCCCTGCAGCTTTCGGGGTATGACTTACTAGACCAGGAAGCAAACTGACAATAGTGTACAATCTACAACTATCCTGACCCACCGATTCTCCACCAGAGTCATTTCTTTCAATCCGACAGGATAGAACAAAATCGTAAAATAAACACGCCACCTTGATACTACTCATCGATGGTATATAAACCCATTACTTGCTTGTGCAACCGGTGACCTCTCCAGCCCTCAGCTACCGATCTTACTGATAACTCTCCTCTCTCTGACCGCCTGTATTTCAATTCTTTTCCACTAGCACATCTTTCTTACGTGTGGACCAATCCTGTATGTAGCCGTCTTTTCAGTACAATGTACTTAGCACGTAACCCCTCTCTTTTGGGCAACACGTTCTTCCACTTGAGCAGGAACTCCTCCTTATTCACCTGGCTACTATCTGGTGTAGTCTCACCTCGCGCCAGCAGCACCCACTTACATTCTCCCCTGAATTATGGCGACAAGATATCCTCCAATTCTGTATTGTATGACACTGCCACGACTAGGGCAAGGATCAGGAAAAGTTGTATATGGATTCAGACTGAATCAGCACCATTCATCTGTATCCGGTATGTCTCATTCAGGCGCGCTTTGTTTCAACTTTCGTAGTAATTGGATACGACGCACAGATAGCAGGTAGACAAGACTTGAGATTTTACACCCAGGTTGCTGGCTCGGCCATCTGCAAGTGAGTCGCACGCCGGCCGGAGTGTAGATACTTCTCCGCGAGAGGAAGAATTCATATCATCTTCATGCTACTCATCAATGTGAAACCTCGGTGCGAGCCTACGTACGTGGTTCCTAGATCACAGTCGGGGAAGAAGACTCAGCTGGAAGCCGCGAGGCAGAGATGCTACGGGGCGGAACGAAGAAATCACGTTTTCTCCCAAGCATTCCCAACTGTTACAGTGTCTACAAGGAATGGCCGCGACCCTCGCGTGCAGTTCCTCCAATCGAAGATCTTGTACATGATACAGCACCCTCTTCACCGTCCGCATACTCGGTCAGCACCGTCTCGTGTAGTTCGGTCGCGATGGGTTTATCCTGCCGTTCTGTGTTCGAAGAAGGCCGGGAGGGCCAGCCACCTCAGCGGAGCTTAAGGGCTGAAAGATCGAAAAGGCTCATCATGACCTGACCCACGAAAAAAGCTGCTCTTGACTGCGGAAAGAGTACGTCTTTTCAGACCTCAAAGTGTGCGTCGTTCCCAGTTTTGGGGTCAGGACGCTGATGTCCTTCCTTGAAGACGAACCGGACAAGCGCCGGAGCGACTGAGATCCTCCCCCTTTCTCTGGCGGCGCAGAAGAACGGCAGCTGTGCACACAGCGGTAGTAAGGATACCAAGATGTAGAAATATCGAAAACATCAGAACACTCGCTACAATAGCCGAGCCTAGGGCTTCAGAAGGCCAAGGCTCGAGGCACGCCAAAGCAGAATGAATACACCCAAAATAGTGAGAGGCAAAACTACAATGGCCTCCAACCCCATCTCCAGCTCAGGTTCGTCGAGCGCGACGTGAGCTTCATGAAAAACCATATGAACATGTTCTTCGGGGGAAATCGGTCTCGAGACTAGATTTGCCGTTGGCCAAAAGCATTTTTGTATAAGAGGTGGTAAGCCTGACAGTGTAGCAATTCTCGAACACAGCGAGGGGTGACATCGTGGTGCGCCTTACATGAGAAGACACTGGAGTCCATCAGCTCCAGCCTTGCCAATGCCGTTAATGACGGTGACAATGGAGTCCGTGTTCGGGATATCCGCCGTTGATTGCTTGAGACAAGTGCAGAGGACATGTAAAAGGTTCTTCAGAGAGAGGGGGAAAGTCTTTTCAGTGGCAGGCATATGCACTCGATCAGTCGCGGAGAAAGCACGTATCAGGCTCGGTCAACGCCCAATGAGATGAATGATGGCAGACGAAATTAGAGAGCACAAGGCCGACAATTTAAACAACAGGATGAGCCTCTGTTTCTTTGAGCAAGTGCTCTTCGGCCGCCTGCAGGACTTTAATCATCGACGTGTATAAGCCCTCGTCTTCTGACTTCCACATTCGGCCACCAGGAAACACGACTCGTCTCAACCGGTTGACCCAGGGCATTAGCGGCTTATAATATTCGGTGAAAAAGTTCCTCATCGTGCGAAAGAAGAGATCCTCATCGGAGACAGTGCCTAACTTGGTTGTCGCCAGAGTTTCCATTTTAAGGAAGTTCCATTCGTCGAATTCTTCCACGACATTCCCATGGCCCGGGCCATGGTAGTGAATGCAAATCCAGAACAGAACCCAGAAGAAGGACTCCAGGTCATGCATAAAGCTGTGTTGCTCCCCAAGAAGCGCCCCGACCGCCATAAATGCTCGAGTTCCTGTCTTACCTTGTGCACCAGAAGCCTTGGCCCGTGACTCCTTCACGCTCAGGTCGAGGTCAATGAGGAATCCTTGCCACTGGGCGTCGTCCTGCTCATTGACCATCATATTGTTGACAGAGATATCCCGATGGAGTAGCCCGGCCTTATTGCGTAATGACTGGTGTCCCTGGATGCAGCCTACGAAGGCCCGAAGAAGGACCGGAGGAGAACTTGCCTTGTAGATCGGCTCGCCGTAATCCCTGATCACCACTCGGCGGTGGATCCGGTTGGGCTGGGCGTTCCGGACAAGACTTAGCGATGCCGATCCGGATTGATGTCGCTTGCGAGGCGATAGCGCGACACGGGCAGGACTGGAGGATCGTTTTCGGCCCACGATGCTGGTGCTACTGCGGCCTTTCTGGGGGCAGGTCATTGTCCGGGGACTCGGTGTGTCCGAGGAACGACCAGACCGATGATTCTCCGCCGTGGTAATGTCTAATCCTTTCCGGACATTGTGTCGGATATCATCATCGGTGCCTGACACCTGCACCGTCTCGTGATGGTAGTACCGAGCAACGTTGACCACCCCAAACTCAGTCGTCTCCTGCAACAGCTCACCCTCATTCGCCCGTTCCGTGTATTGCCAAGAGTCTTTCACAACCAGAGGTTGATCGGGAGAGCCTTCCAGATGGGCCTTCCAGCAAGTGGTTGCTCGACCGGCTACACACGCGGCGCGCCGGATCACTTTGTCTACGATAAGGCGCTCTGTCTGGTTTTGACGTTGGATGTTGATTACATGCCGGCCTTTATCTTTAGAGATGGTTGGATCAAAGCCCAAGTCTTCATCGCTCATCCAGAGAAAGCCAAGAATTGTTGAGACAAACCGAAGTGCGTCTTTATGTATGTCGAACTTGTCGGATGCGATGCCCCCCAAGCGGTCATACTCCCAGATCCTCATATAGGGTCCACAGAGAGTGAAGGCTATAACAAAGCGCCGGGTATCTTGAGTTGCCAGGACCTCTCGCGCATATCTCCCCAAGTCCAGCCAGGCCTTCGAGTGAATGTCGGCCGCCGGATTGCTTTTGAGCTCGCCGGGTATTAAAATCTCCCGCCAGTGGCACCGGGGAGCCCGTGGCACTTCACTATCCGTGACGCTCACTAGGCCAACGTCAATCTTGCGTTCAGCCGTAGAGCCTTCGATTGGGGTGTTGGGCTGGGCAAGGAGTCGCCGTCGAACGGACGGGGTTGCTGGGTCGCTTTCGGCCAAAGCTGCGAGCTTGGTGATGATATCCGCCAGCCAGGTTAAAACACCGGCTTGATTTGCGTCGTTCGGCCACCCTACCCATCGGCCCTCCTCCAGAAGCTGTTCCTCACCCTCCCTACATTGGGCAAGTACGGCGCCCGCGGCAGCCTCGAGACCGGCAATGCTCCCAAAGAATCGTTCACTGAAGCCCGCAAGGCCAACATAGAGAACGCCAAGTTCTGCCTTGAGCACGCGATCCACATCTTGGCGATATTCGGAGGAGTTGGCAAATGCGCTGGTATTGCACCTCCATGGAGTCTGTGAGAGGGAGGAAGCAGTCGGTCGAGGCGGGGGCGTCGACTCGAGCACGGCACGGTAGACCAGCTGCCATATGAGGATGTCGTCAGGTGCGGTATCGGCCAAGGCAGCTTCTAACAGTGGCTTGATTTGGTCGAGGTGGAAGTCGTCGGAGTTAATGGCGGTGCTGAATCTTGAAAGATCGTGGTAGAGGTTTTTGCCGGGTCCACTGGCTGGGAGGAGGCGAGAGGCTTTGCAGCTTTGAAGCGCTAGAATCAGGTCTAAAGAGAGGCCCTGGGCATCTGCAGCACGGGGAGATGAGAAAAGTTAGCCCGAGAAGCGAATTGGGGGAAGTGGCCATTGCAGCTGTTGGCTATGTCTCTATTACCTTCACTTGCAAACTGATGGAGCGCGTCCTGCGGACACGGGCACGAGATGCCTTTGCTAAGGCAGGTGGACTTGAAAGAGGAGCGAACATAATCAAGGCGTAACCCAATGGGATTGGACTGAATGATTTTCAAGTGGAGATCATCCAACATCCTGGCGCCACGACCCCGGAGAGGAGATGGGAAGAAGGATGAGGAGGTGGAGACGGGGATGGAGATGGAGCCGGTCGCGCGTCGTGACATTTTCGCGTTGATGAGTCAGCCCCGGCCGGTTCTTCCCGCTCGGCTGCCCTGGCAGGGGATTCCTGCTCCTTTTATACTGCTTTAGACAGGTACCTCACTGAGGGTTGCATTTATATCCTGACTAGGTACACCATCAGGTAAGGATCAAGTAATGATCAGGTAACTCAATCCTAACATTTGAGGGTTTGAAACGCCGATGTTGACAGTTCAATACTACTACCCTACTACTACTAGCCTATAAGTTAGTAGTACTCCCCCCCATAATAGACATTCGGAGTTAGGTAAACTGGTTAGCCCGGATTATTGGGAAATATAAAGCCAGAGAAGAAAAACCATCACAGGTTCCTTCTTACGGGTCCTGAGAGGCCTGTCTTGATAATACCCAGGGATTTATATAAGGCACCCCCGATGATCAGAAGCATCGACATCCAAGTACCACTAAATGTAAGTAGTCCTGTGCTGTTAGCTACGAGAAATCAGCTTAATCGAATTAGGGGCTACCCAGAATTCTCCCGAGCAACCGGACAACATTGGCTTTATTAAGCGGCTTACAGCTGGCTTACAGCTGAAAGCGGGGTAACATACTTGTCTCAACAACACCTTTTCCACCCCTCGACCACAGCAGGTCACAGAACGTGCCGGGTTGTGTCCGGTTCAGCTCTATCACAATGGGTGATACTCAACGTCCTAATAAGAGCAGTCAGTAGTTAGAGGTATCACTGTTGAGCGCTGCTAATTGGCAATCATCAGCACCACGTTCAAACGTTTTCAAGGCCTGTGAGAGCTGCCGACAGCGTAAGGTGAGATGTGATGGTCAATTGCCCTGTCAAGCCTGTGTCCGAAGATCTGTGCCCTGCTCTTTCCGCAAAAGTGCCAGAAGGCAACTGTCAAATCCAACCCAGGAAGTGCCGACTGCACCCAGCGCTGGCAATCGCATGCTCCTTGTTAGAGATAATTGCGCTGCACAGTGCGCGTCATCAGTTCTGCCGTGGAGACTCCGACACCAGAACCATCTGAACTACATCTTGGATGCTCTCCAAATCAATGATGGCCCGCACGGACGGGGAAGAATCACGAGAACCTTTAGCTCCACGTCCACAGTCACCGTACTGAATGTGATATTGGACTTGATTGCCCGACCGGACAGCCCTTCCCCCAATTACCTGGCAACCGAGTCCCGAAGCAAACCCCATACATACGTTCTAGAATATTTACGCCAGGCGATTGTGGGATACGGGGCCCTCCCGCCGCCGCCCTTCAGCCCTAGCCCGCCAGGCCCGCTGGATACAGTCCCGCTACAACTCCAGAGCCTCCTGCTCGAGCGATACATCGCAATGTCCTGGAAGACACTCCCATTTCAGTCCCCCCAGAGTCTTCGTGCACGTCTTTCCCGCCTTTTTGCTCTACCAGTATCACAAATGCAGGTTGAAGATCACGCTCTTCGTGCCATCATGCTGCCTCTCCTCGCTATTGGGTCCATTACAACCGGCTACGCGGAACTGGGAGAGATGCTTATTAGTGAGGCACAGAGGAATACAATCACACCATACTATATGGGTGATATTCTAGCCTTACAGAGTGATTTGCTGATGATAAGTGGCCGCATATTATCTCTGCCTCACAGAAACGTTGCTGACTGCGGGCGGCCACATCCAGTATTGGATCGACTCAGGCTCCTTCGAATCTGCCTATTTACAGCTGGGAACGACACTTGCGAAAATTCTGGCGGCTGGAATGGATCGACCAACTCGTTCAGCTCACGAACAGGCTGTTATTTCGGCTTTCTGCTGTAACGAAAGGTTGCCGATCCCGTCCTGGTTGTAATAGCACGTTCCTGATCGCGATCGCGAATAGTCTTCTATGTGTTGTCCTAGGACGAGAAGCTGCCTTCTCTAGCAGCATCAGACATCTGCCGCAAAGCAACCATACCATCATTGGGTTCATGCACCCCTTCTATCGCATTCTTGCCGATATCCAGCGCCTTCACCAGCATAAAACCCAGGATTTTATGGAGCTATGGAATGCTTGCTGCGCACTTCGTCAGCGCCTTTTAGCCTTCTGGTCAATGGATGGTCCGGTTTATAATTCCTCGGATGAAGATAATCTGAATATGGGATCAGTCTGTAAGTGTTCTGAGCTCTTTGCCTGACATTCTGAGGGGTTTCTCACTCACTCTACCGTGCTTCACTACTCGGTTCTTATCCTCTATCGACCATTTTTGATTCTTCGCGCGCTCGAGAACAATCGCGATGGTCATGGTGACGGGGACCTCAATAATAGTCCTGCGGGGAGTGAGAGGGTGGAGACCATATCTAAGGGGTGTCAGTACTCTATTGACGCTGCAGCGAAGATCATCTCTTTTTTTCGCGGGTTATATGAGACGGAATTCATACAGAAGGTCCAACCAAATGTGTGACTGTCCACAGAACCTTCCTTTGTCTAACCTTGAACAGAACCTCCCTTTGAACGCCTTCTTCCTCGAGAATGCTTGCTATGCTCTGATAATCGACAGCCTGTGGGGCAATCGGAGATCGTTGCATCTTTCGCACATCCAAACCTGCTTGCACTGTATGGAGCAGACACAGGACCAACCAGTGACTTCCTCGCGGCTTTCCATTACAAAGCACATTATCGGGAGAATAGGGATGTTTCCGGACAGCGATAACAGACTTTCAAGTCTCACGCTCTCTCAGTCTGGAATGATGTGGATGAACGAATTCTTGGAGAGCCACGTTTTCAGCGATTAAAGAACAATCCCCACCTGCTATATTCAATCCTCTTTGAGCTATACACTAAGAGACTGTAGCTACGCTGGAGTGAATGTTCTTTTTGTGATTCTTAAAATCCGAGGAAATGCGGGAACCCACGATGGACCTGCTGATGGACCCACGATGCATAATCCATGCTATCATTCTGAGTTGAATTGAATCCTTGCTACTTTCCACAAATATACTGTACTGGGAGACTCAAATGCTTGATGCTCCTGCCACACGCTGCCATTGCTTGCTACACGACTTCGGCAGAATTCCTGTGGTAGCAAAGAATACCCCTAGGCTACTCTATACATGTTATATACCCCCTCCGCATTCGCAATAACCCTCAAGGCCAAGCCGACTTCATGTCTGGGCCACTCAGATAGAGCATAACCTGCTGGCCTTGTAGCTTGCCGTTGTAGAATTGAAGGACTTGGAGAGTCTCACCCGTGGCTGCGGTAGGGGCCAGCAGCGACGTGTTGCCTGAAGCTTGCTTTTTTGCCAACCACTCGTCCTGCTGCACCTGGGCCTCTTTCATGTCGTTGGGTATGAAGGCAGAAATCTCCCCATATGGGTAGATCTTGCCTGGGATGATGGCGCCAGTAACGACGATACCGTATTGCTCATCAATGACCAGGTTGAGCCGTGCATCCGCATCAGCAGGGCGATGCTGTCTCCAGCTACATCCCAGCGGAGTAGTCGACCCATTTCCATCCGGGCCAGGATCAATGACGCTCCAGCCTTCTTCGGTAAATTGGCAATCGTCGGCGACGGTAACCGATATCGTGTCATTGGGGTTGAAGGTCGCTGCGCTGAGGCTTTCTAACACTGCGCGAGTCGCATTATCACGATCGGCTGGTGGCGACATCCACCGCTCATAGTTCCTAGGCAGCTCCACGGCGGAGAAAGAGAAGCCGTGATCGCCGCGGGAGCGGTTCACGTATAGCTCTAGCTGGGTGATTTGTTTGTCAACAACTTTGATCCGGGCCCATAGGACAGATTTCTTCGCCTCGCTCCCTTCCGTGACGTCGAGAGAGAAGTACGCAGAGCCACTGATAGTATCAATCGCTAGCAAGCTAGGCGAACCTGCGCTTGTGACGGTCCGCCAGAGAGTCATCATGCCCAAAGCTGCCGGGTGCGAGTTCTCGGTTGCATAGTAGGTGGCTGCAAGCGGCAGGATGTTGGGATTATGCAACAGCATGGATGCCAGAACCTGATCAACAATGGTCGTCATGCACTCTCGCGAGCAGCTGTTGTCAGAAGTCGTCGTAGAAATGGTCTTCCCGGCCAGGCCGGCCACAGGCATTGCAACACCTCCCAGCGCAAACGCGAAGGCTGCAGCCGCTGTCGCCAATGATAACCTCATCTTTGGGGTATATGGAGTAAATAGAGGACGTGGGAGATTGAGTAGGGAACAGTTTATAACCCAGAGAAAGATACTGCTAGAAAGCTGAATGAATCCGGACTCACAGGCCAGGAACTTACACACCTTTTATGTCCACCACATTGGTCTCCAGCATGTAACGATTGAAGAAGTATATCCTTTCATTTCGCAATGCCCACATTCCGAAAGCCCACTAAAGACAATGGGGCTTATTGGTAACATTGCAATGAGCGAGGCCAGTGAGGGTCTTGGAGATTTACCCCGCATGATCCCGGGTTACGGAAACCTACAGCTTGCAAGTCGACCTCAAGCCTCATCCTGGGCAGTCTGAAGCTCGATGCTATTCAAATACGGCGAGCAAGTATCCTGTAGTAGTCTCTTCACACGGCTTCCCATACTTTATCCTCGCAACTGAGCGTAACCAAGTCCTTTATTTAGTATAATACTATACAAAGATGTATATGTCTGGCATTGATTTGAGAAGGGTCGACGAGGGTTAGAGGGGGGAGAGATTATACTCGAGTCGCGGGAAGCGAGTCGTTCACCCGAGAGAAGCGACTTTCATGTTCAGTTCGGGGTTCTGAACTTGGAGGCTCGGAATTCGGTGGGTCTCTCGGATTTGTATGGATCCCGCGCAAGTGAGGGGTGCGGTGTGAGGTGTGATTTCTGGGCATTTCATTTCCCCACACTGCGTACTTGAACAACATCTCATCGGAAAGTGGGCTCCGTCGGCGCAACTTCGACGTCCCCCAACATGTGCGGAGCCCCGCATCATAATTAGTGAGGACCCATTTGCTCGCCGTGAGGAGGTGGCATGCCTCGCCTCGATCGAGATTCCATTTGAGACCGAAAAATGGATAGTCGGGGTAGTGATAGACCGACACCACAGGAGCGCTCTCATCGTGATGTCTGAAAGCCTAAATGCTCGATGGGAACCTGCAACTATAAGTGAAGCCCCCTCCCGCCCTTGAGCCATAAGGGCCTGTGAGGACTAGAAAGAGCATTCTCAACCCGAAAGATCTCCTTGACCTGATTCCGCTGCAATGAGGACAATCAAATGGTCCACTCTGGTCAACCTTCTATCGATCCCAGCAGCGGTCAACGCAGAGCCATTTGATCACCGTGAGCTCATAGGCTGCGATGTTGAAATTGGTCAACTTCCCATACCATCCACTTACGACGCGCCTCGCTTCCGGTGGTGGTGGCCCGGGGGCTGGGTAGAACCTGATGTTGTGAAGAACGAAATGCAGTCTATCGCCGCGGCGGGATTTGGTGGGGGGGAGATCAGTGATGTTCAGGATAGCATCAAGGTCTCGATGGACCCACGAATATATGGATGGGCAAGAGAACGGTGGAATGCGGGGGTGCTCGCTGCCTATAAGACAGCCCAAAGGTAAGTGACTGTATTCAAAGGGTGGGGCGAGGAAGTCGATTCCTTCTTGCTGACCAGAACAGGCTGGGCGTTTATGTGGACACGACACTGGGTCCCCACTGGCCAACTGGAGTTCCGGGCTTCACTCCAGACTCCCCAGAAACCTCCAAGGAATTGGTCCATGGAAAGCTGCTGCTTGCGGCTGGTCATTCTTACTCGGGATCTCTTCCTCTTCCCGTGGCCAAACCATCTGGAGAGGAGACTGGCAACCCATCGGTAAACGCAACCGCAAAGCTGATTGCCATTCTGGCTGCCAGAACCAGTGCAGCATCAGTCAATCAGACGGTCGTGGCTTTTGAACCGTCCTCAGTCATGGATTTGACGAACTATTATCACAAAGATCAACTGTCCTGGACGGCGCCGAAGGATGGGACTTACATGCTTGTTGCAGTGTACGGCAGAGGGACGGGACAGATCCAGAATATGTACGACGGCAACCCCAATGCCCCCAAGGTCACCTATCCTTCCCCAGCCTACATCGTCGACCATTTCTCCACTGCGGGCGTAGACGCCTCTGTGAACTATTGGAACAATCATATCCTGAGTGACGAGTTGCGCCAAATCATGAAGAGCCAAGGAGGGTCCATTTTTGAGGACTCGCTCGAGCTCAAGTACAAGCAATATTGGACGTTGAACTTCATGGAGGAGTTCCAAAAGCGACGAGGTTACGATTTGACCCCGTATCTCCTCTACGTCCTAAAAGATAGCACCACGTTTATCGGCAATGACGAAGTTGCCAGGGGAGTCGCGTATGATTTTTACTCCACAATCACAGATCTATACATTGACTACCGCGTTCAAGGGTTGAAAAAGTTTGCCAATGGACTCGGGCTAAAACTTCGCCTGCAGCCCTACACAGCGACACTCGATTCTTCACGGGCAGCCGCAGCGGTTGATATTCCCGAGGGTGAGTCCCTCGGCTTTGAGGGTGACAAAGATGCTTTCAGGGTTTTGGCTACCGGTCGAGATGTGGCCGGTCGTACGAAGATCCTTTCCAACGAACTCGGCGCCTACATGGGCAAGGCATATGGAGTCACTTGGAACTTCCTTCTTGGGACTGCGAATCTGGATTACTCTCTCGGTGTCAGCCACGCAGTCATCCATGGCTTTCCATACTGTGACTCGCCCTCAAGTGCATGGCCTGGGTTCGCACCTTTCACGCCGCTCGGCTCGTCGAGTAATGGGTTTGCAGATGCGTGGGGCCCGCGGCAGCCTCAATGGCTTTTCGCGTCGAATGCGAGTATCTACATGGCCCGCGCCCACAACATCCTGCAAACAGGCTCGCCTTCGGTAGATGTGGCTATTTTGAATACCGACTGGGGAGTCACGGCAACGTGGAAAGATACTGGATTGAACGATGCGGGATATTCCTACCAGGTAAGGCCATCTGAGGTGGAAGCCAGGGCGTCATGCGGGATTGAGTCGCTGATCAGAAGCCCAATAGTTTCCTACTGCAGAACTCCTCAGAGAATACTCCGCCACCGTCAAGAACAAGCATCTTTTCCCTGACGGTCCTCGATACAAAGCAATTCTGGTTGATAACACAACTTACCTGGACCCCGATACCGCGAGGCAAATCCGCTCGTTCGCCGAGTCAGGTCTACCGGTGGTGATTGTTGGAGACGCTCCGTCTCAACCACAGTCCTTCTGCACCGACTGTTTCAGGGCCAAAGGTCAACTAAAGGAGATCTTCAAGTCAGTCTTGTCACTCGAGACAACGAAACAAGTGTCCTCCCAAGCCGATGCTCCTGCAGCTCTCAGGTCCCTTGGCATCAATCCATCTGTCCGGTACTCTACGTCATCTAACGTGTCCTTAATCACCACCAAACGTCGCGTCAGCGATTCCGAGTCCATCTACTTTGTTTACAGCTCTGTCGCGCTTACCGAAACGGTTTCTTTAGAAGGGGAGGGTTATCCGCTCATGCTCAACCTCTGGACTGGGGACGTCACGCCCCTCGCTGCATTCGACACAGCTGATGGGTACACCAGAGTCAACCTGTCCCTGGGCGACAATGCGGCGCAAGCGCTCTACCTCGGCAAAAAGAATCCATATGGCCTTCGCAACCTCAGCAGGTATGTCATTGCGACTGATGCTAGTGTTTTCGCCCAGTCGGAGAATATATATCTGCGAAGTAGCAAGAATGGAACTCACAGTGCAAAGCTTTCAGACGGGAGGTCCGTCAATGTTGCGTTCGGCAACGTGCCATCTCCAATTGCACTCAAGTCTTGGGTATTATCCGTCGAGGACTGGTCCCCTTTGATCGTGAATGAAACTGGGCTCAATTCCCCGCTGACTTCCAAGATCACTTTACCGAGTATCAGTCTGAAAAGTCTTGAGTCGTGGACTAATATTTCTGGATTGGAGAGTGCAAGTGGCATTGGTACTTATAGGACGACCGTGAACCTATCCCTGGGTTTGTCGAGTAATCACTCCGGAGAGAGTCTTGCGGTCTTCATCAATTTCGGTGATGTCGGGGGGAGTTGGGGCTTGAAAATCAACAATGTCCATGTCCATGGAGTTGACTTCCTACGCTCGGCGCCCCTTGAGATTACTCCTTATGTGAAGAATGGCCCCAATGGTATGTCCTGTCTGCCTTGAATGGTAATGCTGATGCTGACGAAGGGCAGATCTTGAGATCACAGTTGCTACTACGTTGTGGAATAAACTACGGAAGACGTGGCCTGCCATATACGGGTCTCTCGAGGTACAGAAAGTCGGCCTTCTCGGACCTGTCACTCTGACGTACTATGCTCAGAAGCAAATTTGATCATACTTTTCGTGTTGCAAAAGATGGGGGAAAGAGACTACTGAGATGGTATACATCCGCCGAGCAATAGGGTGTGTAGTCAGGAACCATGATCTTTGAGCGTAACAGTGATCTATGTACATGTGTGTTCATATTTTAAATGCGAGATAGAAGCGGCACTATCGCATCCGCACGCGATTGATATTCTGAACATCATGTCTCTTGTTCCGTTATGTCCAACACATCCAAGGCTCTCTCAAGGTAGCTTGTCTAGGCCCGTTCCTAGCTTGATTGTTCGATCCTATGGGACAGATATTAGCAGGCAATGTATGTGCTAGAGAGACTCCAGAATGTATGCACACGGTGACAACTGACCACAATGCCCGTCGGCATGTACTTGGACATGGCCTTCACCATGAAAGCCATTGCTCCACGCCATACGGGACCCGAGGCTCCTCCTAGAATATCCTGAACAACCTGGCGAGCAAAGTCATGCGGCGCGCTCTTGTTTGAGACATCCTTCCCGGCACCGCGTGCTTGAATCTCTGGAAGTGCTTTGTGGTAGAGTGAGCTTTGGGGCAGGGTCAGATTGGAATGTGACATAATATTTGTGGCGACGGTGCCGGTGACAAGAGAGATAACTCGAATTTTAAAGGGCTGTAGCTCCAATCGAAGAGTCTCGCTCCAAGACATTAGAGCAGACTTTGAGGCGTTGTAGATACCTGGCATAAGGCATTAGCAAGTAAACTCTTCATCGACATTTGACTGCACCGCCTTGTAAGGGGAAGACAGACTCATCCAAGGGGCATACAAGAAGCCCGAAATAGAACAGACGTTCACAATGATACTGCCATTCGCGGCAACCTGCAGCAAGGGCATAAAGGCCTGGGTGACGGCGAGAACACCCCAGAAATTGACATCAAAAAGACACTTAGCCTCGCCAATAGAGGTGTCAAGCGCGGGATAAACAAGGGACTGGCCGGCGTTGTTGACAAGGATGCCAAGGGTATCACCACGCAAAGACAAATCTTGTCGAACGGTGTTGACAGCAGCGGCAATGCTGATCGGGTCAACAACATCAAGAGTTACGAGAGTAACATTAGGAAGTTTAGCAAGATGCTCCATCTTGGCCGAGGAGCGAGCAGTGGCATAGACTCTCAGCCCTTGGGCGTGCAATTCCTCCACCAGAGCCGAGCCGATTCCGCCGGCGCTACAGCCGGTTACAAGGGCGCAACTGGGCATCGTTCCCACAAGGATCGATATCAAAAAGGGAGACAAGGAGGTGAAAGGTGCCACGGAGAAGAAAGATGAGGTAGAACTGCGAACGAATATTTAGAGACTTGGACTTTCCCTTCCCCTCCCTCCTTTTGACTTGCCTGTCCTTCCCCGCCTCCGCATTGGCTGGGAAGGGAAAGTTCCGGAATTGACGACAAAGGGTAGCCTAGTAGCCGGCAAGTAATGCTGTTTTGTCTCCCTGGGCAAGTATTGGGGTGAGAGTTGCCTCTGCATACTATCTATTACTTTTACCAAAGCTCGTTTAGGAGAAACAGTACACGGGTTTCGCCTATCATTGCGCTCATGCATGCCAGAAGGGCGGAATCGGATATTTCCTGTTATGGTCATCCCCGAAAGGCTCAGTTAGGGCGAGGCTTAGCTCCCGACAGTTGCAGTCCGTGACAGTCTCGTCCACAGTTTGACCCGCTTGTCGCCCGCTGGCGGCCAGCCTATGTATTAGAGAGGTATTGCAGTGAGTGAAAGAGTCTTCCAGTCGCCTGTCCTCGCAATCCATACACGCTGTTGACTGTTAACCAGAGCCTGGAGATCTTGAACAAGGGCCTAATTTGGCCGTAGAGATCGTCGATCTCGGAGAGAGATACTATCCTTGGTTAGTCCCGGTTACAGACCGGCTGTGTCGGGAATTCCCCAATAAGGCTTACCGTTGACAGGTGAGTCCGAGGTCGGCCGGGTAGTAGGTAAGTTGGCTTCGATTTGAAAAGGGTATAATCTCCTACCTAGTATTAATCTGAACATGTCAGTTTGTTATGCAGTAGTCTTTCTCAAGCACCGCGCTCATAGTGCAAGCGCGAGCCTTTATCTCCGAGGTTTGGAGGTTTTGAATCTATGCTTTGGCTGCCCCAGTATCCACACACGTGATCTTGCATCACTCGCGTGCCAAGACGCTGACATGCAGTGCAGCATCCTTGATATGAGCCAATCCCACGCCCCGTGCGACCCAACTCAGTTAGATCTGAACCTGTCAGCAAGCGGTCTGCTAAAAACCCCTCAATAGGTGGTGATGCTGCCCTCTCTGATTACCTACTTACCTTTGCTCTATATTGATAGCATCCATTGCGCACTGAGCTTGGTCTTCTTTAACCGCTCGACCCCCGCTCTTTGACAATGTTCGGAACCATACGCTACTTGAGAAACAACCAGACGGGGGAGTTCCTCGAGCGTGAGACACGGATGGTTGGAAGTGCACCAACCAATAAACCTCGACACGTGGCCTGTGATTATTGCCGGGTCAAAAAGGTACGGATGGCCCCAATGCCCCAAGCACTTCAAGAGCGAACGAAAGACAGCAGGAATTACTTCCCTTGATGTCGTCCAATCAGATACCAAGTCTCGCCTTGAACAATCGGAGATCAATTAATGAGCGAGCCTAGATAGATCCGCTGCAGTGGCCAACAAGCAGGATGTTCGCGGTGCAAAACTCTTTCCCTCCTTTGCAAATACACGCACGCCCCTGCGTGGAGATATAAGAGGAAGTCAACATTCAACTTGCCACAACAATTGAATCTGCGAAATGAAAACAGGAATGATCTGGGATATGGTACGGCGCCTGGCCGGTATCCGCCCACAGTCGCTGCAGCCACGGATGCGGTGCAGCCTTCATTGATTACGGGACAAATATTGCATATTGCAGAAGACAATCATCTCGCCCTGGACACCCAAACGCAGCTGGGGTCAAGGATCTCTGATATATTTGAGGATGTCCCAACCTGGTCTGATTACCTTAATTGGTCGCCAGGAAGCGAGGTTGCTTGTGACCCAGAACCCGGTTTCCCGATAAGCGAGAATCGACCTCTCACCCCAGACCCCCTTATGCTTGGGTAGGTAGTGTTACGCACCGTGGTCTGCTTGTCCGGTCAAAGACAGGGGGTTGAAGAATGAGATTGCTAATGGACATTACGTAGTCACCCTCTGTCGGAAAATACTGTGCAGCAGCAGCAGCCTCCGCCACCCATTGCCCATGAATCCCTCCCGCCAGATTTGATTCTTACTCCCCGGTCCAACCCAACCCTGCAAAACCGACCAAGTGGTAATAACTCCAACTTCCCTGCGGAGGAGCAAACTACGTGCTCATGCCTAAACTCGGCCGTCTTACTGCTGGATGAACTGCAGGCGGCCCATTGTGACAACGGCAGCCCTGGCGAGCAGGGTCTGGACTCAATCCTCTCAATCTACCAAGAAGTGCTTATCCTAGGCATGGGCATGGTGCACTGCGACATCTGCCGAGGGAAGTCGGAGAATATGATGGTGCTTGCCATGGTGCTGGAAAGGTTAGCCATTCTGTGTGGGGGGGTGATTGATGCTTTTATCGCCCAAGGGAAAGCCAATGTTGATGTCAATAAGAATCAACCGGAGCGGTTGATCTTGGGTGAGTACCAGGTTGAGGGGGGGGACTATGAGGTCATGATGGGGATGCTGGTAACCCGCCGGCTATTGGCATTGCAATTCCTCATAACCCGCATGAAGACAATCAGTACGTCCACCCGCCGCCCTCACCAGCAGGCCAGAATGGCGCGCGTCGATCAGCATCTTAAGTCCCTGTTCCAGAAGCTCACAATCATCTGCCCTCTCGCTACAAAATGGAAGATTGATGCAAGTCAGTCCCTGCTATAAGGGATTGTTAATTAGGTTCACCGGAACAGTATTGGCAGCAGGCGCTGCAACAACTCATCAGACATCAGCCAATCAATACCCGAGGCATCAAGGGTCTACGGTTGTATGGTACGGCAGCATGATCTGGGTTCCAACGATACTACCATACCGTCAATTTGGGTGTTGGCAATATGGTTGTATTATAGTAGAAATCTATATAGTCTATATAGCAAAATGACAAGTCTAAATATTTAATAAAATAAGGTATATTAAGTTTTAAAACTGTTTTATATATAGAGTTTTTTATTCTAATTTAAATAGTATATCTTTTATCTAATTTAACAAAGGTTTAGTAAAGTTATTAATATTTTAAATATTTATAATAAGAATCTATTTTTAGATATTTTTTTATAATTTATTAATATTTTAGGCAGCTGTTATTATTCTAACTATAAATTTTAATTATTTATATTTTAAAAATAAAATCTTTTTAAATTTTTTTAGAATATTTTTAAATAAAAATATTTATTAGTTCTATTTATCTATACTATAAAAAAACTTATATTTATTAGCTATTAATATTAGCTTTTTATTATTTATATTTTAATTATATTAATTATTTATAGCTAATATTTTAACTATAACTTTTAATTATTTATATTTTTAAAATAAGATTTCTTTTAAATTTTTTTAAAATATTTTTAAATAGTAATATTTACTAGCTCTATTTATTTATACTAAAAAAAATTCATATTTATTAATTATTAATATTAGCTTTTTATTATTTATATTTTAATTATATTAATTAACTATAGCTAATAAGCCTTATACTCTTGCTTTACTCGGCGGCTTAAAGGCTGGGGCTGCAGACCGTTATATATATTTCTAATTAAGAATATATATATATTATACGCATTATTATAGTAGAATTAGCCGGTAGTATACTAATTAGTTATTTAATATAAATAGATACCGGCCGCGGGCGTTTTATAAATATTAAAATATTTTTTTTCTAATATATTTATATTCTACTACTACTATTACTATTTATTTTTTTTTTTAAAAAAAAAATATTTTTTTATAAATAATCTTTTTACAAGCCGTTAAAACTTTTAAATTATATTATTTTATTATAATATATTTAAAAATTAATTATTATATATTAAATTAATATTATATAACTATTCGGCGCCGACCAGTTATATAAATAATAATTAATTAAATATTATAGTTTTATAAAGTAAAGTATATTTTTATAAAAATTCTAAACTAATTTAAACTATAGTATTAAAAAAATAATAAATTATTAATAATTTAATTATAAAAAAATATATAAAAATATTTTATAGTTGCCTCCGCAAATCTATATTTTTTATAAATAATATTATTTTTTTTAATAATATTAATACTATTACTGCTGCTACTATATATATTATTAAAATTAATAAATTAAATCTAAATTAATTATATTAAAATAAATAGTTAATATAGTTTATAGTAGTTTTTAATATTTTTTTATTATTTTTACTATATAGTTTTAAATCCCGGCCGAAAACTATAATCTAATTTAATATTTAATTTTTAAATTAATAATTAAATTTACTACTAAATATAATATAATTTATAAATCTATAATCTATTAAAGTAAAAAGAATATCTAATCTATTTTTAATTATTTATTAAATTAAAAATCTATTTAAATTTAAACTATTAAAATAGTATTAATAAATATTAAAAATAATTAAATATTTTATTTTTATTATTTAATAGATTATAGATTATAAATTAAATATATAATTTTATTTAATTATTTTAATAGATTTTATATAAATTATTATTTTAATTTATTAAATTTCTAATATTTTTATTACTATAAATTAAATTATAAAAAATAAAAAAATAAAAATAATAACTAATATAAATTATAGTTTATATTTTTACTATTATTATTATTATTATTATTATTAATATTTTTATTAATACTACTGCTGTAGCTGCTACTATTATTTTTAATTTTTTTATAAATTAATAAATATTAATATTATTTTTATATAAATATATAATAAATTATTATATAATTATTAAATAGTTTATAAAGCTTTTTTCTACTAAAAATATTATTTAATAATTAAAAATTTTTATTATAATTTAAAAATAAATAATAATAATATTTTAAATTATAGTAGCTACTACTAAAACTATAATAATAGCTATTAAAATCTAAACTATTATTATCTATTATTTAACAGCTATTATCTACTTTTTTAATAAACTAAAAAAAAAAAAAGAAAAAAAAAAAGAAAAGAAGAAGAGTAAAAAAAAATAATAAAAATAAACTTATAATTTAAAAATTAGATTTTTAAATTATTATATTTTTAAATAGGCTATAAATATAGGCTGGCTATTTATATAATTAATTAAATTTTCTAATTTTTAATTAATTAATATATAGAAACTATAATAAATAAAGTATTAAAATAATTTATAATATAATATAAATATAAATAAATAACTAGATTTATTAAGTACTTTACCGGGCTGATAATTTATTAATTATAAAATTTTTAAAAAATCTTTTTATATATAATATTTTTTATAATAATTATATTTAGCTAATAAAAAACAGCTAATTTAGTTATATCTATTATATAAAAAAATATTATATATAACTATTTATATAAAAATAATAAAAAATAAAAATTTATAACTATAGTTTATAAAAATTAGTTTTAAATATAATTAACTATTATTATAAAATAAAAATAAACCGGAAACTATCTATAAATAAATATAAATAAAAGTTTATTTTTATTTAAATATAAAATAATTTATAGAATTAACTATATTAAACTAATATAATTATTAATTAAAATCTTAGTTTTAATTAGCTATAGATATAGAATTTATATTAATAGATATATTTTATTATATAAATTATTTAATATATATATATTTTATAAATAAATAATTAATATATCTAATTTTAGCTGTAAAATTAATAGAAATAGATTAGATAAATTAATAATATATAAAAACTTATATATAAACTTTTTAGTATTATTATTAATATTATCTATTAAAATCTTATTAATTATATAAATATTAATTACCCGGCCCGGCAGCTTATTAAAATAATAATTATTAAATTTATTAAAAAAGATATTATAAACTATTAAAAATATATATTTAGTAAAAAAACTAATATTTAGATTTTAATAAAGATAAGCTATAGAAAATATATATTTATAAAGATTTTTAATATTTTTAATCTAATATATATTAAAAAATAAGCTGATTTAACTATATAAATTATAATTATATAATATATTAATTACTTATATAGTATATATTTTATTCTTTAAATTTTTTTATAAATAATAGTTTTTATAAAATTATAAAATATAAAATAACTACTATAAAAAAATATTATAAATAAACTATAATAATATTTAAATAATATTTTTTTTTATTATAAATAATATCTATATAAAATTACTATTAAAAAAAACTAGAATACTATTAAATAGTTTATTAAAATAATATTTAATATTATTTAATATTTAGTAAACTATTTTAAAAGTATAGCAGTACTATATAAAAATTTTATTTTTAATAATTAGATCTATATTCTGCAGCTCGACTATAATATTAAATTATAAACTAATTAAATAAATAAATATTTTAATTAATTTAAAAAAAATATAAAATTTAAAATAGGCTATATAGCTATAAAATAAAAAAAAACTATTAGATTAAATAATATTATATAAATAATCTTTTTATTTAGTAAATATAGTTTATTATATATAATATAATATAAAAATATTTTTTTAATACTATTAATACTTTAAATAAAATAATAAATCGGCAGTTCTTATATAATAGCTGTTACAATAATATTAAAAATTATATATTATAAATTATTTAGCTAATATTTTAATTTTTTAATTTAAAAAATATAGTCGGCTAGCTAATTAGCCGATTTCTAATATTTAATAATATTTTCGGCTTATTTTTATTAATTAATTTAGAAAAAAAACTAAAAATCTATAAATAAATAGCTTTTAGCTTTAAATAGTCTATTTATAAAAAAAAAACTATAATTAATTTTATAATTAAAAATATTTAAAGATTTTTATATTTATAAAATATAGTAGATAAGATTATTTATAAATAATATTTTAAATTGATTTTATAATACTAGTAGTTTATTTATTAAATTAAATAATAAAACTATTATAAATAAAAATTATAAAATAAATCTAGATATAAAAACTATTATTTTATAGAATATTAAATACTATTTTTTATTATTATTAAATAAATTAAAAATCTAATAAATTATTTAAAATATAAAATAAAATATATTATTAATAGTATAGAGATTTTTAAAACTAATAGAATTTATTTTAATAATTAAAAAAAACTATAAATAAAATTATTTTTTTATATTAAAATTATAGTAATATATTTAATTAATTATAAAATTCTACTATTATAGCTGCTATAATTTTATATTTTTTTCTATATTTTAAATAAAATATTAAAATATTTTTATATATTAGTAACAGACCCGTTTAAAATCTAATTAAACTATTTTTATATTATATTTAAAAAAAATTATTAATATACTATAAAAAGACTCTAGGCGGTTTATAATCTACTATATATTTCTATTTTTAAAAAATAATATAATCTATTAGTTTAAAAAATAAACTATAAAAATTATAATTAATAGATACTTTTTATAAATATAAAAATAAAAAAAATATATAATAATCTTTCTTAAACTAATATAATAACTTTTAAAATATTAATTAATTTTATTATTAATATAAAAATATAGTATAGTATAATCTAGGCTCTTATATATATATTTAACAATATATTTAATTATTTTTATATTTTAATAAATTTATATATTAATATAATAATACAGCTATAAAAAAAATAGATTATATAGTATAATTTATATATTATTAATTTTAATTTTTTAACTATAAATTATTTTTTTAAAAATTATTTTAAACCGGTATTAATAGTAATAAAAAAAATATTTATTTTTCTATAATAATATAGTTTTTTAATATATAATTAAAAAATATTTTATATAAAAAGTTTTATTAGTATCCGGATTTTTAAAATAATATAATATTTTAAAATTATATAATAAATTATAAAGATTATAAATTATATATATATATATAAGTTTATATAGCTTCGGTTTTATATTTAAATTTAATAGTTTAGCTAAAATAATCTTATTTATAATATTTAAATTTAAAAATTAATTATAATCTATTAAAAAAAATAAAATAATAATAAAATAAACTATATTTTTAATATTTTAATATTTAAAACCGCGCTGGTACCGATCTAAAAATTCTAATATTTTTAACTAAATAAAGTAGTTTTTATTTTTTTAATTTATAAATATAAATAATAAGATCCGGCCAGTTATTTATAAACTAATTAAAAAATAGTTTATTTTAAATTTTTAGCTAATAAAAATTTATTATTATAATAAAAAGTAATAATAGACTATAAATTTATATAATAACTATAGTATTATAAAAAAACTATTATATATAATATAAACTATTTATATAGCTAAATAATAGAATTATTTTATAATCTAATTTATTAGTTGTAAAATTAATATTATTAATATATACTATTAAATCTATTAGTCTACTATATAAATTAGTCTATAATTTATTTTAATTATATTTTATTTATTTTAATTTATTTTATTTAATAATAATTTATATATTTACTAAATACTGCTGCTATAAATATTTAATCTATTAAAATATATTAAATTTATTTTTATAAATAAAAATATAATATATATAAAATATTTATATAGTTAATCGGCTGTTTTTATAATTTAGATTATTATTAAAATATAAAAGAAAACTATTATAAAAATATAGATTCTAATATTAGCTTAGATTATTATATAAAAAAAATATAATATAAATTAAAATAAAAAATATAAAAAAAATTAATATAAATTAGCTGCGGCTGTTCCTCCGCAGTATAAAAATATAAAATAATATTTTAAAAAATATAGCAGCTATAATTAGTATTTATATTTAAAATAACAGCTACTATTTTAAATAAAATAAAAAAATTATAATACTAATAATTTATATTTTTTTCTATTATTAAATTAATCTATAATATTAATATAATATTAATTAGTATAAAATATAGATTAGTTTTATATAGCTGTTTTTATACAGACCGATATATTAAAATATATAAATTAATATTTTTAAATATTTTAACTAATTAATCTAATATATAAAATAAAAAATCTGTATTATACTAAATATAGATATTATTACCAAATTTTATATTATAAAACTATATTTATATAAATAAAAATAAATAATTATTTTTATATTTTAATAGTTTAAATAAATAAATTAATTTTTTTATAATACTTATTAAAATATTTCTAGTAATAATATATTTATTAATATAATAATTTATATATATAAATATTATTATACTATTATAATAATAAATTTTTACTATAAATTAGCAGCTGTTAAAATTATAATAAAAATAAAAATTATAAAAAAAAAGATATATAGACTATAAATAGAACTATATTATTTTTTATATAATATTTTCTAAATATAGAAAAATTTATAGATAAATTATAAATATATTTATTTATCTAATATAAAATTATATAAAAAAATATAGTATATTTATATAGCTAAAATTATATAATTTAATTAGTTATTAATAGAAATAGTAGATATATAGTATATTTTATACTAAACTATATAATTATTTTTAATAGTATAAAAATCTTTTATATAGATAAACTAGCTTATTTAATCTAATAAAAAAAAATAGCCGGATTATATTATTAATAAGAATCTATATAGTTAAAAAAAATTTAGAAATAAATTATAAAGCTGATAGTTTTTATAGTTTATTATATTAATATAGTAATATTAGTTTAATAAAATATTTAAAAAACAGAGATATAGCTTAATAACAGTAAAGTTATAACTATTATAAAATTAAGTTAAAAATAGTTTATAGAAATAAAAAATAAATATATTTAATAATTAAAATAAGATTTAAATATATATAAACTAGAATTCCGGTTTAGAACAGTATATTAAAAATTAAAAAGTAGATACTAGTAGTAATATATTTTATATAAAAAACTTATTTATAAAAAATTTAATTATTTAGAAAAAATAGACTATAAAAATATCTAACGGCGTTAAGAAACTATAAAAATAGGAAAATATAGTATATAAAAAAGTTAATTAAAATAAAAATAAAAAAAATAGACTATAGAAGATATAAATAGAATTTTTTAGTATAATAAAAATATTAATTAGATATTAATAAGCTGAAAAAAAATAAAGCAAAAAATTTATATAGCAAAATATAAAAATCTGTATTTAAAAAATTATTAAAAATCGGAGAATAGATATTCCGGGCTAAAAATAGTATTAATTTATAATAAACAATCTAATTTATTTATAAAACTTTAAAATTTTTAAAAATATAAAAAACTTAGCCTGTAAAGTAAATAACCGTAATTTTTTAGTTTTTTTTAAATAAGTTTTCTATTTAGAAAAGTAGGTCTATAAAAATTATATAGTTAAAAAAGTTAATTTTTTCTATATTAGATAAGCCGATTTATAGAAAAATATATAAAAAACTGACTAAGAAATCGACTTTTAAATTAAATACCTTTATTTTTGTATATAATAGGAGAGATACTTTAATTATAAATTCTAATTATTTATATTTTTAAAATAAGACTTTTTTTAAATTTTTTTAGAGTATTTTTAAATAGTAATATTATTAGCTCTGTCTATTTATATTATAAAAAAATTTATTTTCCTTAATTATTAATATTAGCTTTTTATTATTTTAATTATATTAATTAACTATAGCTAGTGTTTTAACTATAAATTTTAATTATTTATATTTTTAAAATAAGACTTTTTTTTAAACTTTTTTAAAATATTTTCAATCTATATAGGGAATCAGTATATATTTTCAGACACCAAAAATAGGATATTAGAAATTATTTTTTAATATTTAGATAAAAAAACTATTCTAAATCTATAATTATAAAAATTAAATCTATAACTTCTTTATTAGGCTAATAACAGCTTTTTAAATATTATTAAAAAATATTATCTAATTTAAATATAAATAAAGATAAATTCTAGTTTAAAATATATATTAAGTCTTTCTATTTTATATTCTTATCTACTATATTAATTAAATAAAACTATAAAAAATAACAGATTTAAAAAATAGAATTTTCTATAATTTTAATAATCTATTTAAAAAAATATAACTAAATATATATCTAATTTTTAATATCTAAAAATCTAATCTACTCTTTTAACTAATTATTAAAATTAACTATAGTAACTATATTTTATCTATAGTAATATATTTATCTAATAAAGAAAATTATAAGTTTAATATATTAGAATTAAAAAATAGAATTTTTTATAATTTTAATAATTTATTTTAAAAAATATAACTAAATATATCTCTAATTTTTAATATCTAAAAATCTAATCTACTATTTTAACTAGTTATTAAAATTAATTATAGTAACTATATTTTATTTATAATAATATATTTATATAGTAAATCAAATTATAAATCTAATATAATAAATTTAAAAAGTAGAATTTTTTATAATTTTAATAGTTTAATTAAAAAAATATAACTAGATATTTATTTAATTTTTAATATCTAAAAATCTAATCTGCTGTTTTAACTAGTTATTAAAATTAATTATAATAATTATATTTTATTTATAATAGTATATTTATATAAATATTTATTATAGTAGATAAATAATATTAAACTTAATTTATTTTTTAATTTTATTTTTTAAAATAAGTAGAAGAATTTTCTAGTTTAAAAAAATATTTATTATTAGATTTTATTTAATAAAAAAAAAGCCTTTATTAGTAATATAGGCTGTATATAATAAATTTAAACTAGTTTAATCTAAACTTTTTTTAAAAATAAATTTAAAAATTTAGAATTAAAACTATATTATATAGTTTTTTAATAATTTATTATATCTAAAAATAATTTATTAAAAAATTAAATATAAAAAAATAAATTTTTTTTTATCTATAGCTGTAAATAGTAAAGCTAAATAATAAAATTATTAATAATTAAAAAATATATTAATTAATTATATAAAAACTATTAGCAGCTGCTAGTTTCTAATAAATAATAAATTAAATAGATAAAATTAAATATAAAATAAAAACTAGTATTTAATATTATTTATTAAAAAACTATTACTTTAAAATCTTTAGAATATTAAATCTTTTATTTTATTTAATTTAATAAAAATCTTAGCTTTTATATTCTATTAAATACCTTTTCTATTATTAAACTATTTATTATTTTTAATAATATTAAGATTTTAAAAATAGACTTTAAAATATATTTTTTTAATTTTTTAATAATTAATTTTTAGTTATTAAAATTAAATAGCTACTATATTTTTATAATTTATAAAAAAAAGATTTTTTAATAAAGTTATATAGCCGGATTAGCTTAAATTTTAATACAAAAACAGTACTTATATATAATCTTATTTATTATTAAAAAATAAACTAATATCTAATTTTTAATTCAATAAAATAGTAGAAATAATAGTTTTAACTAAATAATTTTTTATAATTAACTTTTTAGATTTTTTATTATTAGCTATTATTAGACTATTTTTAGATATATAAATAAAATATATATTATAAAGTATTTTTAGATATATATTTTAAAGTATAATTATTATATTATTAGTAAAAGAACTAGAATATAAAACTACTAGCTTTATACTATCTATACTATTATATAAGAAAATGTTATTATTTAGTTTAAAAAAATATAGTAGTCTTACTTTTAGTCCGTTTTAATTTAATTTTTTTTATTAAATTAGAAAAGAATTATGATTTTAATTTATATAGTTTTTATTATATAATTCTACCAACTAGTAGAGATATTTAGTTTAATTACTTTTTTCTATATTCTAATTCTAACGGGCTAATTTATAGGCTGTTTTTATTAAAAAAAATAGTATAAAAATAAAATAGTTAAATATTTTTAAAAAAAATATCTAGCCTAATTTAGACTATTACCTAATTTTTAAAAACTTTTAAAAAATTTTTTCTATATAAAATTAAGATTTACTAGTACTAATATATTATATAACTTTTATTTTATTAAAAATATAGATTTTACTATTATATTCCGCCTCTACTATTTTTTTTACTATTATCTTATTTTTTATTTTCTACTACTATTTTTTTTATTAACTGCTATTATCTCTATTAACTGCTCTATATAATTATATATTTAATATATTTTTAATCCAAAATTATCTATCTATACTATTATATAAGAAAATATCAACATTCAGTTAAAAAAAATATAGCGGTCTTAGTTTTGGTTTGTTTTAATTAATTTTTTTTATTAGATTAGAAAAAAATCGCAATTTTAATTTATATAATTTTTATTATATAATTCTGCTAACTGGTAGAGATATTTAATTTAATTACTTTTTTCTGTATTTTAACTTTAATAGTCTTATTTACGGGCTGTTTTTACTAAGAAAAAAACAGTATATAAATAAAATAGTTAAATATTTTTAGAAGAAGACCTAGTCTAATTTAGACTAGCGTCTAATTTTTGAAAATTTTTTAAAATTTTTTCTTATATAAAATTAAGGTTTATTAGCGCCGGGAAGCTGCTTAGTAAATACCCTACTAAAATTTTTAAAAATTAAATATTAATTAAAATTATTGCCGAAAGCGGTAATCGATATAAAAAAAATTAAAAAAAATCTAAAAAATATAGTCAGCTGATTTCCTAATTAGGAAAGCACTAAAAAAGATAAAAATAGTTTTCTACTATATCTTAGGCTGAAAATTAGTTAAAAATTAGTTAAAAAATAATTAAAAAATATAAAAAAAATAGTCTAAAAAGTTAAAAATAGTTTAAATAAACTAAAATATTTAAAAAAAACTAGATAAAACTAAATAAACTAGATAAAACTAAATAAACTAAATAAACTAAATAAACTAAATAAACTAAATAAACTAAA
>KZ825466.1:128706-261728 GCA_003184685.1 Aspergillus indologenus CBS 114.80 | reverse complement strand
AAAAAAAAAAATAATAAGAATAAGCTTGCGGTCTAAAAGCCGGGTTTTTAAATTATTATATTTTTAAATAGACTATAAATATAGATTGGCTATCTATATAATTAATTAAATTTTCTAATTTTTAATTAATAAATATATAAAAACTATAGTAAATAAATTATTAAAATAATTTATAGTATAATATTAATATAAATAGGCGACCAGGCTTACTAAGTACTTTATTAAATTAATAATCTATTAATTATAAAACTGCTAAAGAATCTTTTTATATATAATATTTTTTATAGTAATTATATCCGGCTAATAAAAAACAGCTAATTTAGCTATATTTATTACGCGAGAAAATACTATATATAACTATTTATATAAAAATAGTAAAAAATAAAAATCTATAGCTATAATTTATAGAGACTAGTTTTAAATATAATTAATTATTATTATAAAGTAAAAATAGATTAGAAACTACTTATAAATAAGTATAAATAAAAGTTTATTTTTATTTAAATATAAAATAATCTATAGAATTAACTATATCGAGCCGGTATAATTATTAGTTAAAATCTTAGCTTTAATTAGCTGTAAATATAAAATCTATATTAATAAATATATTTTATTATATAAACTGTTTAATATATATATATTCTGTAGATAAATAATTAATATATCCGATTTTAGCTGTAAAACTAATAGAGATAGACTAAATAAGTTAATAATATATAAAAATTTATATATAAATTTTTTAATATTATTATTAATATTTCTATTAAGGCCTTATCGGCTATATAAATATTTATTATCCGATCTAGCAGCTTATTAAAATAGTAATTATTAAATTTATTAAAAAAAATATTATAAACTACTAGAATTATATATTTAGTAAAAAAGCTAATATCCGAATTTTAATAAAGACAGGCTATAGAGAATATATATTTATAAAGATTTTTAATATTTTCGGCCTAATATATACTAGAAGATAGACTAATTTAACTATATAGACTATAGTTATATAATATATTAGTTAGCTATATAGTATATATTTTATTTTTTAAATTTTTTTATAAATAGTAGTTTTTATAGAGCTATAGAATATAAAATAACTATTATAAAAAAAAATATTATAAATAAACTATAGTAATATCCGGATAATATTTTTTTTTTACTATAGATAATATCTATATAAAATTATTATTAAAAAAAATTAGAATACTGCTAAATAGTTTATTAGAATAATATTTAATATTATTTAATATTCGGTAAACTGCTTTAAAAGTATAGTAGTACTATATAGAAATCTTATTTTAAATAATTAAATCTATATTCTACAGCTCGGCTGCGAGATTAAACTATAGATTAATTAAATAAATAAATATTTTAATTAATTTAAAAAAAATATAAAACTTAGAATAGACTATACAGCTGTAAAATAAAAAAAAAGCTATTATACTAAATAATATTATATAAATAATCTTTTTACTTAGTAAATATAGTTTACTATATATAATATAGTATAGAAATATTTTTTCTATACTATTAGTATTTTAAATAAAATAATAGACCGGTAGTTTTTATATAATAGCTGTTATAATAGTATTAAAAACCGTATATTAAAAATTATTTAGCTAATATTTTAATTTTTTAATTTAAAAAATATAGTTAACTAGCTAATTAGCTGATTTTTAATATTTAGTAATATTTTTAGCCTATTTCTATCGGCTAATTAAAAAAAAAAACTAAAAATCTATAAATAAATAGTTTTTAATTCTAAATAGCCCGTCTATAAAAAAAAAGCTATAATTAATCTTATAGTTAAAAATATCCGGAAACTTCTATATCTATAAAATATAGTAGATAAGATTATTTATAAATAATATTTTAAATTTATTCTATAGTATTAGCAGTTTATTTATTAAACTAAATAATAAAACTATTATAAATAAAGACCGCAAAACAGATTTAAATATAAAAACTATTATTTTATAGAATATTAGATACTACTTTTTATTATTATTAAGTAGACTATATAGAAGTTTCCGGATATTTTTAACTATAAGATTAATTATAGCTTTTTTTTTATAGACAGGCTACTTAGAACTAAAAACTATTTATTTATAGATTTTTAGCTTTTTTTTTTAACTAGCCGATAAAAACAGGCCGAGAATATTACTAAATATTAAAAATCAGCTAATTAGCTAGTCGACTATATTTTTTAAATTAAAAAATTAAAATATTAGCTAGCTTTTTTTTTATTTTACAGCTGTATAGTCTATTCTAAGTTCTATATTTTTTTTAAATTAATTAATCTTATAGTTAAAAATATCCGGAAACTTCTATATCTATAAAATACAGTAGATAAGATTATTTATAAATAATATTTTAAATTTATTCTACAGTATCAGCAGTTTTATATAAAGATTATTATTTCTTTTATTAAGCTTTTATTTAATAAGTATTATATTTTTTTTAATAATTTTTATTATATTAATTTATTTTTTATAATATTTAAGTTTAAGAAATCTGCAGTATCTATAATTCTAATTAATATAATAAAAAATAATAATATTAAATTAAATAAAGATATTTTATATAATTATATATTTTAATCTGTTTATCTTTATACTAAATATAGTTATTAAAATTAATATATAATAATTAAAGCCGAAAAAATAGCTATAAAAAATATTATCTAAAGTAAAAAATTTAATTATAAAAAAAATAAAGATATAAAGCTAATAAAATATTTTATAATAGTAACTATTTTTAAATAGTATTATAAAAAGATTCTAATAATTTTTTAATTATTTATTAAATAAATATTTAAATAAAAAAAGAGTCAGCGCTAATAAAAATATAATTTTTTTATTTTATTTTAATTAACTAATACGGCTAAGTTTACTATAAAAACTAAACTTAATTAAATTATTTAAAATAATAATAATAAAGATAAATAAAAGTTTTGTAAAAACTATACTATAACTATTTTTAATAAAAATAAGATTAGTAAATCTAATAGTAAAAAACTAGGCCGGATTAATAATCTATTAATTAATCTATATAGAATATTCTATATTAGATAATTTTTAATAAAATATTAGTTATATAGTATTAAATACCGAGTCGCCGTCAGCTTTTAAATAATATATAAAGCTTATTATTAGCTGTAGAGATTTTAAAAAATAAAAAAATATATATAAATATTAATAATTAAAATTATAGAACTTTATATTAAATTAATAATAATAATTCTTTAGTTTATAGATAGAACTATATTTATAACTAAAACTATTTTAGCTAAATTTAAAGCTATATCTACTACTATTAATAATATTATAATTATATTTATTATTACCGATAATATTATAACTATTAAAACTATATCTACCGCCGCTAATAATATTATAATTATATTTATTATTACTAATAATACTATAATTATTAAAACTATATCTGCTGTTAATATTAATAAATTTACTATAATATAAAATAAAATAAAATATCTTAAGCTTAATCTTAAATAAATTAGTTAAAATAAATTAAAATTATTTTATAAAAATTATATTTTAAAAAAAGATCTAAAAAAATATATAAAATAGTTTAATAAGTTTATTATATTATATAATAAGTAGAAGATCGACTATAAAAAACTATTTAAAATATTTAAAAGTATTAAAATATAATATAATAATCTATTTATAAAATATAATATTTTAATTATTAAATATAATAATCTAGCTACTGCCCGCGACGCTTTAATTATTAAATATAATAATCTAACTACTATCCGCAATACTCTAATTATTAAATATAATAATCTAGCTGCTGCCTATAACTATCTAATTATTAATCTATTTATAAAATATAATACTTTTATTATTAAATATAATAAATATAATTTTATTATAAAGTATAATTGTCTGCTGCGGTAATAACTAACTATATAAAATAATTATATAAAAGACTTAACTATAGAATATATTTATCTGCTATTAAAGTATAATAAGTTTATTATTAAGCGTAATAATCTTATAGTTAAGCGCAATAATATTACTATTAAATATAATACTATTACTTTTAATCGGAACTATTTAGTAATTAAAATTACGGAAGCTATTAAATTAGCGCAAATTACAGAATATAATACTATTTTAGATTAATTTAATAACTAGATAAATTAGAATAGTCTTATAGAGTCTATTTACTCTTTTATTAAAAGTCGTCGCAACTAAGTCTATTTATATCGACATCTATAAAACTAGGTTTATTAATACTATCGATATCTATAAAAACTAGGTTTATTAATATTTATAAAACTAGGTCTAATTGCTGTCGAGGACGACAGCCTCGCAGAAGGCGGTATTGTCACGCCCGAACAGAGCGGGAACTATACCGCCCAGTATACCGCCCTCACCTATACTGTATGTAGCCCAGATAGCCATTAGAACTTAGGAAAATCAACTACTTTGTGACTCACTAAATTGATTGTTACAAGTCCAAATGGAATCTTTTAAATGCCCGAATCAAGGTTGAAACAGATGAAGTATTATGGGTACAATTTTGATATCAAATTATCTGATACAGAATTACACAACTCTGCCAAGGCCTAATGTCTGGGGTATTGGTAATTAGTATGATTGGATCATATTGGCGGCTCAGTTACCAGCTATAAAATGTTCTGGAATTCGGGTTCCAGTCCCTTGGATGCCCTCCTGAATAAAGTTTGCGTGGTGTGTGGTTGACAGGTGTCTACCACGTGAGGGATATCCGATCCGCTGCCAGGACATCTGGTAATGGGTGACGTGAGCATTACAGCTTCAATCCGATCTCAGCGTGTGTTCCTATTCTGAGAGTGTACCATTCTTGGTCCTTTGGTCTTGGTGGCTAATATGGGCTTGATCATTAGCTGGTGGAACTTGCCGTAGCCAAAGTATACGGTGAGGATCTATACCTTAGTTTAGTCCTGCATGTCATACAGGAACCGTGTTATCTTGCAACCCCAGACCCCCTGGACAGCACACCTTACCTTGACCCTTCGAAGTTCTGCCATCTATCCCCAATGGACAGTCTATCTCTGATACGGATCTACGAACTGCCTCTGAGCCCCGTCGTGAACGTCACACCTTCGTTGATTGTTATTAGCTGGTTGATCAGAAACGACTAAGTGTCATCCGTGAAAAGTAATAACTCGTCGGCTAAACATGCCGCACTCGCTGCGGATGTTGTCGCAAGCCGAAGAGCACTCCAGCCGTCGAAACACTATCATGGATGGATGCCTCGCAAGATCAAAACTTGAGAGATCGAAAGTCACAACCTCATTCAAGCTAGACTGTAGCGATGTAGCAAAGAACACATAAAAAAGTCCAGGAAGAGATCCGGGATTATGGGTCTATCGATTTGTAGAAACCTGCCTCCAGGTAGTCCAGAAGGAATCGGCATAGTTATCTGCCAGTGAGTCCCTTCATGCTCTATTGGTCTGCATATACTGGACCGATGGAAGTGGTCAGCGGAGAATTCCTAATAATGGCACCTATAGTTGCGGATGATAGATGGGTATGAACAAGTAGATTTGCAACTGGAACAAGTCAAAGCAACTGGTGAATATCAGTAAGAGGAGTCATCCCATAATTTACCTGGGACGCTTTGAGATTACTTTGTAGAACACTGAGTACCATTCATGCAACTTAAGTTGTAGATATACATGTGGTAATTATTGAGTCAGAGTAGAAGTAGCCGTACACTGTCCTTAGTGTACTATAGAAGCAGTGGCACTGCATCAGGCGAGCGGGCGGGACTGGCAGCAAAACCCCTCAGTACTGCCTACCATCTTCCCCCTCACTCAAAACGTTTCATCTCATCCAACTCCTGATCAGACCACCTCACATCCATCCCTCTTCCATCTTGGAGGTCACAGACAACCACACCCCATGCAGTAAAATAGCCGATAGCCGAATTCGCAATCGATGCGGGGTTCCTGTCACCCGCAGCCATTGGCTACAACCCGGCCAAGGCGACGCAATCCCCGCCGATCATGCTGCTTATCAGCCGACTCCCGATAGACGACGCAGTCAGTGCATGTATACATGGCGCATGGCAACAGTGCGGGGATGCAGACAAGCGGCTTTAAATTGAGCTCGCCCGTCACCTCTGCAGGATACTGCTCAACCCTCCTTGTGCATTGTCCAGCACCTCTCAACCTCAAGTGAAGTGTTTACGGTCCCCAACCAACCCCAAGATGGCCCCCAAACGCCCCAACTTCCTCCTCGTCGTGGCCGATGACCTGGGCTACTCAGACATCGGCTGCTACGGCGGCGAGATCCGCACCCCGAATTTGAATCGCTTGGCGGAGGAAGGTGTGCGGTTCACCGATTTCCATGCCGCAGCAGCGTGCTCGTCTGTCACCCCTTCCTTTCCCTTTCTCGTATTGTCATGCTGTTGTTTTGCTTTCTTGGCATAACGCTGATACCCGATACAATAACTTACAGCCCCACCCGCGCCATGATCATGACGGGAACGGACCACCACATAGCGGGCCTCGGCAACCTAATCGAGTGGACCAACATCACCGGCCAGAACGGGCCCAAGGGGTCGCAGATGTCCACCGCCCCGCAACGCGGCATGCCGGGCTACGAAGGCTATCTCAACGAGCGCGTGGTCGCGCTGCCCGAGCTCCTCCGCGACGCCGGCTACCACACCCTCATGGCTGGCAAGTGGCATCTGGGGCTGACCCCGGACCGCGCCCCCTGTAAGCGCGGCTTCGAGCGGTCGCTGGCGCACCTCCCGGCTTGCTCGAATCATTACGCGTTCGAGCCGCAGCTGGCCGGGGCGGATGAGACCCCAACATTTCTGGAGGCCAGCTTCATCGCGTTGCATATGGAGGATGACCAGTATGTCAAAAAGTTGCCGGAGGGGTGGTACTCGTCCGATGGGTACGGGGACCGGATGTGTCAATACCTGCGGGAATGGCATGAGCGGGAGGATGATGGTGAGGGGGAAGGGGAGGAGCAGCGGAGACCGTTCTTCGCCTACTTGCCTTTCACGGCGCCGCATTGGCCGCTTCAGGCGCCAAGGGAGTATATCGAGCATTATCGCGGGGTGTACGATGAGGGGCCGGATGTGCTGCGGCAGAAGCGACTGGAGAGGCTGAAGGCGTTGGGCATGATTCGCGAGGATGTGGAAGCGCATCCGGTCGTGGCTGAGGGTGAGGTCAAGCCGTGGGAGGAGTTCACTCCGGAGGAGAAGGCGTTATCCTGTCGCGCGATGGAGGTGTTTGCTGCGATGGTCGAGTGTATCGATGCCAATGTCGGGAAGGTGGTGGATTATTTGGAGTCCATCGGCGAGCTCGACAACACCTTCGTCTGCTTTATGTCGGACAACGGCGCGGAGGGGGCCGCGTACGAGGCCTACCCGATGGTGCAGAGTGGCGTGATGCCGCATCTGCAGAAGTACTACGACAACTCGCTGGAGAATCTGGGGAATTACAACTCGTTCATCTGGTACGGTCCGCGGTGGGCGCAGGCCGCGACCGCCCCCTCAAGACTTTACAAAGCCTACACGACGGAAGGCGGCGTGCATGTGCCTTTCCTGGCACGGTTCCCGGCTTCGGTGCGCGTAGCGGCGGACCACGTCAAGAACGGTAGCATCACGGATCAATTCGCCACGGTCATGGATCTGGCCCCGTCGATCCTGGAGATGGCGGGCGTGACGCACCCGGCGCCGCTCTATCAGGGACGGGAGGTCGTGCCGATGCGAGGGAAGTCGTTTTATCCCTGGGCGACGGGTGAGAGTTCCCGCATTCACGAGAAGGAATTCATCCAGGGCTGGGAAACGTGTGGCCGGGCGGCATTGCGGTTCGGGGATTGGAAGATCGTCTATATCCCCAAGCCGAAGGGACCGGAGCGATGGCAGCTGTACAACCTGGTCGAGGACCCCGGTGAGATCCACGATCTGGCCGAGGAGCATCCTGATCGGTTGAAGCAGTTGCTGAAACTGTGGGATCAGTATGTCATAGAAACCGGCGTGATTCCCTTGAACCCTGACTTGGGCGAGTTCCTGGAAGCGACCGAGGCGCAGATGCCGGAGAATGCGTGGATGGAGTACGACTACTGGAAGCAGGGGGCCAGAGACGACCCGAAGAAGTTCATGAGGCAGCCTCCTCGGTTTCAGCGGGTGGTTAAGCAGTTCTAAGGGTACACTTGGCGTGGGTACGGACCATGCTAAAGTATCTAATGACCTAATGTATCGAAGAATAGCTCCAGTGTAACTCAACCCATTCTTACCATCCAATCGTCTCCCTCGAACAGCCAGAACCCCTCCCCTCAGAAGGATACGGCCGCGCTACGCAATCAGGGAACGATTCAATCAAAGGCGCAGCCGCCTCCAGCAGTAGCTGCCTCCTCCAAGCCCCCGGCTTCTCAGCCCCAGTCTTCGTACCTTCATCCTGGACCCGACGTAGCCCACCCCTCTCCCTCAAAGCCACCTGCCCCCGAACCTCAGGACGCTGACAAGCCCCCAACTCCCCCTTCTCACGCCGCACACGCAACCGCTCCCTCGCCAGCCGCAGTCCCTCCAGCGCGCGCTCAAACTCCCATTCCTCCAGCCTCACACTCCTACCGTACTGAAACCCAAAGACCCGATCCCCCTCCAACGGCCTCCCATTCAGATACACATGATGATACAACTCACTCCGCTGCATGCGATCCTCCCCGCGGATCTCGGCGTGCGATCGCCGCCGCCGGAGCAGCATCTCCGTAAGATTCCGGACGTACAGGGGGAAGACGTTCGGCGAGGTGCGGAAGAACAGCCGGCCTGAGTGGCGGTCATCGTCGTTGCCGTCGTCATCGAGGGGCAGTGATAATGCTCGGCGGAGGGTATCCCGCGCGTGATGGAAGCTTATCGGCCGATCTGCAGTAGACCCAGTACCAGCACCAGCACCAGCACCAGCCCCAGCACCAGCCCCCACCGCCGCCGCAGTATCCATCTGAATATCCGATGCAGCGGGATGCAACCTCCCCGCCGTATATGCAAAGAACCGATCGTTCTGCCCACCCTCCCCGGGACGGGAGATCACCACCCGCATCCCCCGCAGCCCCGGCACCCGATCCAGCTCCAACAGCCCCCCATCCCAGTACGTATCCCGCCCGCTGGCGGACGGGAACGCTAGGACCATTTCGACCGACACGGAGCGGAGGTGCGGGCAGGCGCGGCGGACGAAGGCGAACGTCTCGTGCCACTCCGCGGCGTGCGTTTCCATGCCCTGTGACTGCGGGAGGAAGAAGGAGAGATGGCGGATTGTCTGGATCTGGGGGCGGGTGAGGCCGCTGGTGAAGCGGGCGAAGGCCTCGGGTTCGTGGGTGTGGAAGAGCGGGGTGCTGTAGGCGAGGTGCTGGGTTTCGTGGTGGAGTTGGCGGTTGGTGAGGAGGAGGGCGTAGTTGGGTTGGTTGTGGGGTTTGTTGGGGGTTGTGGGGGATGGGGGGTGGGGGGTTTCGGTTTCGTTGGGTGGGTTGGTGGTGAGGGAGGGGATGGGTTTGCGTTGGATGGTGATGGGTTGGGTGGTAAAGAGGTAGGTGTAGATTATTTGGCGGAGTTCGAGGGGGAGGGTTAGGAGGGTCGGTTTGGGGCTGTTGGGGTTAGATGGGTTCTCGGGGGATGGGATGAGAGAGAGGATGGGTTCTCAGGCAATGAGAGTGGGGATGGGTTGGGGTGTTGAGGGCTTACCGGGGGGCGTCCATAGTTAGGGCTGGGGAGATGCAGTTGAAGCTGTTGTGGTAGCTGTAGATCTTCGGTCGAGGGGTAAACACAGAAGAAAGATCATTTCGCAATCGCGTTCGTTGGAGGCTGGTTGCTGCTTATTCTGCGCTAATGACGCTAAAGTTCTTAGACTATACCTAATGCTTATCTATCACTGTAAGCCATTTTCTTCGATCCGGCCTGTCTGAAAGAGATAAATAGGTATAATTTGTGGACTGTGTTGAGGGTTAGCTTTCCCTAGCTTACCGACTATCGCCTGAGATGCAGTAGCATGTCTACTGCCAGATTTTGAATGTATAATATTGCATGGGTGCTGGGATATATAAGTAGATCTTGGTTACTGAAAGCTGTCAGATAGAAATAGCTGACTCGTTGAACGTCCTGATATATCATTGTTTGAGAGATAATTTACTACAACCCAGGAGATGGAGAGCATGAAGCTGAGGATGAAATTTACATGTAGAACTAGAACGCTTGACCTTCCAAAGAGAAAGGCGGAACGCCCCGACATTCCTCACTACAACTGCAGAGTAGAATTAAGTGAAGCACTTGAGTCAACGCATATCCAAGTACCGGCTGATTTGAGGTCACTGAGTCAGGCATCCACTTCCAATTTCAACTGGACATGCTACCTAGTACTAGGTACTACCAGCCCAAAACAGCTAGGTCGAATTACGGACACATTTTACTCCACTCTGATGCCGGCAACCCGATCAGATTTATGTGTATTTACATGTACCGTACATATGGAGACCCAAGTGTATACATTGTAAGTTTGTAACATGATCCAAGGTTCGCAATCAATAACACCCCGAATTTCGGCCTAGTGGTCTAATAGTCCTGGTCCAACTGAGACAACCCCTAATTAGTTCATTGAACTCCATGAACTAGCATCCTCTAATTGTTCTAAAAGACATCTAATGCTTCATTTCTGCCAGTTCCGACCGCTCTCAAGTATTTTTCTTCCATTCAACACTTACTTCTGACTTGCTTACCTTGAACCTCATACAACCCGCCCATCAACATGTCCGACTTAGCGCGGAACACCGGACTGCACAATTTGCCCCCTGAGATCTTCGAGTCAACCCTCACATACCTGGACCTCGAATCGATCAACGCCCTCCGCTTAGTCGACCGAAAGCTGGCCGAGAAGTGCATCGGGCCCCGATTCCTAAGGTGCATCCAACAGCCTGTTCTCGAGGTCTCACCGCAAAGTCTTCGCTCTCTGCATGCGTTGGCGCGCAATCCTACACTCAGCAAGAAGATCCACTCGCTCACATTCCTTGCCACAACGATGGAACCTTCCGAGTTAGACAAGAATATCAAATCTGGAAAGTACGTGGCGCAGAAACTCAACGAGCTCGGAAACGTGGTTTCCAGGACCAAGGTCAGATTCACGCCGGAGGAACTGGAAAAAGCCAAATCTGATCTGCGCTGGCTCAATGAACAGCAAAAGGCCAGAGACCAGGAGTCACCCAGCGAGATGATTGAGATCCTGCAACTTGCGCTCAACCTGTTTGGAACCTTGGATGTCATCCGCTTTGATGGCGGGGTCCTCCGCGGCCGGACGGAGAGAAAGGCGCCTAATTCTAAAGACTGGAAGCCACTCTGGGCGCGAGCCGCGCAAATCCTCTCGTTGGTTTTGAAGGCAATGGTGCAGAGTAGGGTCTCGGTGAAGAGTCTGGATATCTTTCGTGATACAGATAAATGCTGTATTCCGATTGACAAGATCACCGATATTGCATCGAATTTGGGCCCAGCGCAGCTGGGGATACTCGGCAAGGATCTGATATCGCTCAAGCTCAGTATTTCTATGGCTATTGAGGATTCTCACAAAGATGTGGAGGAGGAGGAGGATGAAGAGGAGGAAGAGGAGGAAGACGAGGAAGAGGAAGAAAAAGCAGAAGAAGGAGAGGATCCCCGGCCCGTGCTAGAGGATGGAACACCCGGAATAGCATCACTCTTTCTCAAATCCGCACCAGCTCTTCGAGAGCTGGACTTAACATTCCGGCGCACTGCATATGGAGAGGAATTATTTCACTACTACGATAAGATCGTCGACAGTATCGCTCATGAAACCCAATTGCCATTGTTGGAAAGATGTGCGTTGTCCGGATTCGCGGTCAAAGGACAGTCCCTGCTCCTTTTTCTCCAAAAGCATTCCGGCCTCCGCTCGTTGACGCTGCATGAGTGTCACCTAACCACGGGGTCATGGACCCCGATCTTTGCTCATCTGGAGCGATCGATGCCAAGACTCGAGGATCTCAGCCTCAATAATCTGTTTGGGAGACATACGCAGAACATGAAGTATGCACAACCAAGGCGGCATGCTCCAGATCTTGGCATCAATCCACAGGCAGCGGATGACGAACAGAAGGGCAAGGGGCTGGTGGTCCTGCTGCCGATCTGGGATACCAATCCGCCACCGCAATGGACACGCTACTCGCGTTCGAACGGGTTAGCTGTGCACACCAGGGACTTCACCCGCGATGACTTGGCCAAAGGACTGGTGTTTCGGCCTCTTAGAAGAGGGCCTGGACGAGCTCTTGGTTCCCCTGAGCTTATGCGCTGGCATAAATCTAGGACTCAACTTTACGCGCCTCCCATAGGTTAATGGCATGGTTTATTTTTAAAGACTTTCAGTCAGAACAAGTGGTTTACAGCCACTCAGCCAAGCGACTTACCTCTGTACATTGTTGAGATGGTTCTACGAGGTCCTGGCCATCCCCGTCAGGCAAGCCACAACACAGCCCATGATTGTGCTTGCCCTCTTTCAATAAAGTGGTTGGATCTTATTCAAAGAGATTCCCCCTTTAGTGGTAACCTCACTACATAAAGTAAACTATTGATTTAATTTTCTTGTACGTCGTCGAACAAGGTCTTGTACAATAGGCCGTGGCTGGTATAATAGTTGAGAACTTCCCATCCTATAGAAGATCGTTTCTTGTCAGCATCTAGATAGAAAGATCAGATTGAGGTTACAATATGATTTGAAGAGTGGCAGTAAAGACCCTGCTTCTGATCTAAACGCCCTTACAAATCTGCCACTGAATTAGGCATCCACTGCATTTCCAACAGGCAACAATGTGTAAGAAGGGCTACTTACCTAGTAGTATGAGGTATCACTAACCCCAAGGAGGCTAGCTTTCATCGGAGACAGCCCTTGCCCCACTCGGCCCTTAAGCCCAGCATAATGAGTATACCAGACCCTGGCCGAAGTTTTCTCTGTCCGGATGCATTGCTCCGTACCTCGATACTCAATCTCAGAACCCAGACAGGGACTGTTGATCTAACGGATAGATCTGTCCCACATCTAAAAACTTCCGTGGGTTATATGGGCTGGCAAAAATCCCATTGTGCCGAGACTTTTAGTACACAATGTGTATTGATGGATCCACTGACATACCCGAGCACTCCGTGCCCTCGATCCAGGGTTCACTGGATCAATAAACTCCCCAATTCAGGCTTAGTGCTGTCGTAGGTCTGGTCCAACTGAGACAGTTCCCAGTCCGTCACTGGACTAACTTCCTCCGAGGGAAAAAGTACCATCATCGACTGCACCCTCGAGGACCAGTCTTGCATTTGGATTCTGCCAAGACCGACCGCTTTACTCATATTAAGTGTCTTGTCTGTCTACCGGGTGTTGTTGACCGGCCCACTTCCATCAGAACCAACAACCTCAGCCGGCTTCATCAACTACAGAGACCGTGTCACTGAGCAAATAATAAATTCTCATACCTCGAGTCGTCGAAGGATATACAGTACGCCCTGTACTGTACTCGGCATTTACTCTCGGTCAAAAGCCGGGGCTAATGCCCAGAGCTCGTACCCACTCTCCCCATCGTAAAGTATGTGGTACGGAGTACTGTTCAAGTCTCTACAACGTGCGTATCTAGGTCCGCGACCTTACGACGAAGTCATACTGACCATTACAATAGTTAATAGGACGAAGTTGGTCAGTTACTGACTCACCGGCGATTGTGGTATCCAACTGAACAATTCGGTCTTGGTCCGAGCAAAGTCGCTTGAACTTGACTGTGGAGCCTCTATCACCGCTAGTGCCTGTCTCGCCCCACAGGCTAGTACTAGAGGACCCATCAACTTGGAAGGGTCCTCCACCTGCGCCTTAAGCGACATCACTGGGTTAAAGACAAATACACTAGTCCTTATGAAGATAATGTACTCACATTCAAGTCTCATGTACACACAATTTTCGACATCTAACCCAGCTGCTCGGAACGAGGCAGAATTGGTTCGGTTAACAAGACATGAACGCATAGAGACGGTCAACATATCAATGCGAGTATCTTGCAGCGTCTCACTGTACACAATTGATTATATTCTTCACTTTCAGCATATTCAGTATCCCTTGGGACCTTGACCCAGGGTTGGTCGGAGTGCTTAAGATATAGGTGCCGATGCATTTGTCGTCAACCGGTCGAGACTCAAGGTCAGAGATATTTCTGCTGTGCTTGAAAACATTGATCAAGATGTTTTGAAGTAATCTTTCCTGGGGTCACTCTCCTTCAGCTAGTGAGCGCCCGCTGCGAGGCTTACAGCCGACGTTCTCAGAGAAGTGCGCAGTATACACTGCCCTGCGGCTGATGACGTGCAGAACAGTGCAGCCCTCGACGCCTTGCACGTCAGTGCTATACTTCCTCCCTGGTTGATGCTGTGCTGTTAAGCTCACTCTAGACATCCTCTGCCAAGCACCGCTCCAGAATCATCACTTCGCGCCTTCTTCACCGTCTTCATCAATGTCAATACCTCGGGACTGGAGAAGATCGAGAATAGCCTGCCGGAGCTCAGAAGACGGTAAGCTTCTAGCTATCTGCAGGGGGCTTAGAGCACTGTATTCTGGGTGCGCTGATTTTCCGGTCGGATCGGCGCCTGCGTCTAGTAATAACTTGACGATGTTCGGCTTACCAGAGTAGATGGCAAGGTGCAGCGGAGTCCCCCAATCGATCGAAGGAGCATCTGGATCCAGGCCCTTTTCGAGTAGAAGCCTCGTCATGAACTCTCCCTGAGGCACGCGCGGAGCCGCAGCGTTGTAGAGAAGGCCTGGATACAGCTTCGCCCCGTGCGCAAGCAACATCTCGATCCGCGATGCATCTGGTTCGCGCTCACTGTCGACGGCGCGCGTGAGGGGTGTCACCCCTCTCCGGTCGGCGCGGTTGGGGTCGGCACCTCGCAAGAGCAACTCGCGAGCAGAGGCTGGATCTCTCATATGGCTGTCCCACCATTTCTTTTTGTCAGTGCGCACGATTAATCTAGATATTGTCGATTCTCTGGGGCACAAGGAAGCTGGTCAAGCGACGTACACCAGGATAGGAATGCCGTTGCTGTAGCTGCCGTTGGGATCGAGGCCGTGATCGAGAAATTGGCGGATAATCCTCGGGTCCTGTTGGATATTGGGATTTCCGGGAAGGCAATTGATTGCCATTTTTGACACACGAGAGCCGGCAGCAAAGAGCGCGTCCACAATATCCGCGTGCGCCCTGTAGGTGGCAATTTCAAGCGCTTCGCTGAGGTCCGCAATCTTCAAGCGTCGCCGACAGCCGAGGGTTTCCTGGACTTTCGGTAAATCACCCGCACGGCAGGCCGAGTGGAAAGTCTGGACAAAACTACCATAGTCAGGGATCATGGTGCATGGAAGTAAGTTGAGATAATATGGCCTAAAATTCTGTGATGGGAATGGAGAGAAGAGAGCGGTTGGTAGTGACCAGTAGTTAAGTTGTAAGTGGTACGTTATATTTGGTAGATATTTTATAGCAAATCACTGTTTTTTCTAGTAAGTTGGTTTACCTCGGAGCCTCGGGCCGGAAGCAGAGCAGGACCGGAAGATTCTCGGACATGGGCTTCTTAGCAATTAGTGACTTACCCACTATCTTACTCTCGGAGTGCTGACCTCAGAACCTCCCTCCACATTCTTGATCTGGATGAATCATCGCCAAGGGCTATCCTTTCCTCCAGGGACGGCACTGTACAGTTCTAATAACTACCCAATTACTACTGGAACGATCCATCCGAACCGCCTACCAAGAAGTTTTCGTTCTCCCCGAGCCTCCCAGGGCCCATGAAAACTCACCGCAGGAACCATGGCCGCTCCGTTGAACGCTATGGTGGCTTCTCACCTCTAGGCGTTGCTCTTCAGCTGCAATAGTAGCACCTGCGATGCGGACAATGCGTTCTTTTCTTTCTTCTCCCTCCAGACTCGTTCGCTGAACATGAGCAGTGTCGTCTGCGGCACGGAGAACATCCTCGCCGGTGAAATCGGCTCAAACTGGCAGATCTGAAGTCTTCCTCTAAATTAAGGAAATTTTCCGTGGGAGCCGTGGCAGGTCTGAATACCGTGGTGCTGTGGTGCAGTGGGTGCTCGTTCAGGCTGAGGACTCGAACTTGTAGATCAGCCCTGCTCATCTCCATGGTTTGGCTGTCGGAGCCTGCGGCCTCGAATCGCTTGACTATACCAACCAGACTAACCTTACCAATGACGTGATGCCATCTATATCCCTTCAGAAAGCATGCTACTGCAACGGTGTGCCAAGCGCAGATGGCGGCTCAATGTGGTGTGGAATGTGGAGTCCAGCCTTGAACCCCTCAATTCCTCAACTCGCCTGTGCGACTAAGTGCTCGACCATCACAAACTGTGACGCGCAGGACGCGCTCCGACCACCATGATCACGACCGTAACCCCCTTCGCCCCAAATGCGACGGGGTGTTTATCCGCGGTTCAAGGGCAGCAGATTGCCGTCGCTTCATACATCAATCCACTAAGTGACCCGGCTGCCTGGGATCGGCTGATCGATTATGATGTGAGCAAAATGCCTATATTGGTAGCCAACGTCTTGAACGGTCCGGATTCGACCGTTGACTCGAGCTGGCAGGGTGTGATCCAGCGAGCTTCATCTGCGGGCAAAACAGTTCTCGGCTATGTGCGCACCGGATACTTGGGCGTGAGTGACCAGATCTTCCAGACGCGGCTGGGCTCGGGCAATCTGGCAGATTGGACCGCTCAGATTGAGGAAGATGTGGACATGTGGTACAAGCTGTATGGCGACAGCATTGGCGGCATCTTCTTCGATGAAGGCTGGCCCGAATGCGGCGTCAACAATGAATACGTGGACTTGTACAAGTATATCAACGCCTATACAAAGCGTGCTCACCCCGGCGCGTACACTGTCTTGAACCCTGGGTCGCCCATGGCGTCTTGCTTCGAAGATACCATGGACACCCTCCTTACCTTCGAGCAGAGCTACGACTCTTACATCAATAGCTACACTCCTAACGACTGGACTCCAGAGGATCCACGGAAGCTATGGCACACTGTGTACAACGTGTCCGAGTCTTCGGTTAGTGAAGTAGTCAAAATAGCCAAAGAGCGCGGGGCGGGCTTCTTGCATCTCACCGACGACATGGTGCCCAATCCATACGACACTCTGCCCGCAGACTCGTACATCCAATGTATGATGGATGGAGTTGACGGCGGCTCGCTGTCAAACGCGGAAGCAGCCGCTTGGGAACTGGACGGCGCTGCGGGAGCGGTGGCTGATTTGACGGTGGTGGACTCAGACTACAATTCGGCGAAGTTGTCTTGGGCTGCGGCCTCGGATGCTCAGGGCTATCATGTGTATGCCGATGATAAACTTGCTGTCAGTGTTCCCAGCTCGATGACCAAAGTGACTATCGGCAGCCTCGCATCCGGAGCCAGCTACACGATCTACGTCAGTGCCGTAGGAGGCGGCGGCAGACTGGGTTCGTCTTCGAATCAGGTCACCGTGGCGACCAAACAATTACCAGGTGGGAAGACGGTAACAAATTACAAGTCCTCTCCCCAGGAGAACTCGACCGTCATTGAGGCTGATGTTCTGGTGCCTTACTCCTCCGTCCGCCTCTTCATCTGGGACTCGATCGAATGCGACTTCGACGAAGATCCAGGATGGGGTGTTAATTTCAATGTGGACAACTACGTTTGTACCCACTATATGGTCGATGGTTCGACTCTCTACCGCTACGACGGGGTCCTGCCGAAGGGCTCCACCGCGTCCCCGTGGTCGTGGGAGGCGATCAACACCGTCAATCTTAACATCCGGGGCTACACTTATACGTGGACGCTGCCCCTGGGCGCATCGACGGTTGACACGACCAAGTTTGTGGTGCAAGCGCAGGGCTACAGCCCCATGATTAACGTCTTCGAGCCAGACCCGTCCGACTATGACTGCAAGGGCTCGTCCATGTGTACCACTCCGGATCGTTGAAGTGGTGCGATCACGCAGTGAGTTATCTGTTTAGAGACGATGATCTGAACTATCATTCGACTGAGGTTATCGAGTAAGTCATCCAACACGATTATAGCCATTTTGACGCAAGTCCTGACCTTATATTTCCAACTATAGAGATAGCCTCTACAGCACCCAGAGTGGCGACTGCTGGGGCGATCTGACCCGGGGCTGCGGTGTCTGCATTCAAGGCCAAAACTGCAGTATCAGCGAAAACAACATGTGGAATGACTACCTGAACATCCGCACCATCGGCGGCTGTAAGAAGTGCGGCTCGTACCATCGAGAAGATGAGTGTAGGGTGACCATTAATTATGTGTATCAATGCGATAATCATCAAGATCTACCATGACCATGCAGGGAGAGAACGGGGAAGGAGTACAATCCATACAATGCAATCTATGTTCCATGACATGCCTAACGTATCCGAACCACATGTCTACTCTACTATAAGTATTTAGCTTCAAATCCAGTCAAGTGGCACGTATGGTGGGGACAAGCCCCACTACGCTACTCCACTTGTACGATTTCAGTTTCCACAGTTGGAGCAGAGGCAAAGAGAAGTTCCATGGTAAATAAGTTGACTATTCACTTGGCTAATCATAAATTACCAAGTAACCAAAACAACGCAACCAGCCAACTTCCTAGACCAATGCAGTGTGGCCTGTTTACATCCATGGTACATACCAGTAGTACTTACGGAGATGAGTTACCACTAATGAGTAAAGGTTGGTTTCCCGCTTCTACCACCGCCTGCCTCTCCTCTCCACGCACAAATCCTCCCATTCTACACATCCTCACCAAACCCACCATGCCACATGATACCGCAGAGAACGCCTTGAATGTCAAATTTGAGCGAGCATGCATCAAGGGTGACCTGCAAGAAGTCCAGCGGGCCCTTGCCAGCGGGCAGCTCTCTGCCGAGAAACTCGACACTGGGCTGCGACTCGCTACCCGTCACGCTCATCCACACATCGTGGCCGCACTCTTCGATGCCGGCGTGCCCATGACACCTGGCGCGGTAGGGTCACTCTGCGGGAAGGACGGAGGCCAGCAGGATCCGCGGGTCATTCGACTCTTCTTCGATCGTGGCCTGAACCCTCGAAAATGCACCACATCCAGAGGCGAGCCTCTGCTACGGTATGTCTGTGATCGATCGCATTGGGGCTAGTTGCGATTGCCCGACTGATGCACTGCGTGCTATAGCCTTTTCGGGTCCGACTGCGCGCGCGAATTCCTCGAGCGAGGCGTGGATCCCAACCGCTGCGGGCCGCGGAAAGTCAGCCCCCTGGTGAGCGCTCTCGGTCAAGTCCGCAAGGACGGCGGCGCCGTGTTTGATCTGCTTGTGGAGTATGGCGCGACGTTGGACTCCGGGCTCTTCTTTAATGCCCTTGTTTGGGCCACGAATTCGGAGATCAAGGCTCGATTCCTGCTTTCCAAGGGTCTCGATCCGAATGCCACGACCTCCGCAGAATGGGGCACGCCTTTGCATGCGGCGGTCCTATTCGAGCATGAGGAGGCTATCGAAGCTCTACTGGCTGCTGGCGCAGATCCAACGGCTCGATCGGAGTGCGCGAGATTTGGTGATCGAAGCCCCACGGAGCTTGCCGAATCGCGGTTACAAAGATGTTCTGAAAGCTCTGGCATCAAAGACACATGTCAGCGTATACTCAAGCTCCTTACAGATGTACAAGTCGGCCATCCTCCTTTAGCGACGAAACGGAAGATCAACAAGCAGCACGCTATCGTCACGAAAAAGTCGCAGGTTTCCGAAGATGCCGAAGCAGGCTTAATGGCTTATAGAGCACGGGTGGTGAGAGCACCGGCTAGAATAACAAAAAACGCCCCGAAGAAAAATCAGAAAGACTCCGCGAATGATGGTTGTGTTAGCAGCCGAACACGGAGTCGGACCAAGTCAGCTTCCTGATTAAAACATGAGCTTGTACAGTCGCGTTAGCAATGGAAGATACCACCGCTCTGTATGGTTCGAACTTATAGTCTCAGAAGTAGATAGGGCTGATTGAGGCCCTCACAGGACCTGGCCCTACTTGAAGTCCCGTGGAGGGGAAAAAATGGTCGACGAACGGAGCCGTGTCCCAAAAGTGATTAAACTATACGAGTTGTATCAGTGTATCCCAGGTGTAACAACTGCCAATGTGATATATCTATAATCCAAATTAGTGAGTCTATAGGCCGGATATAGCAAAGATTGCTCAGAGAGATATAGTCTATAAGTCCTAATATAGTAACTACCACCAGATTATATCTAGTTGGAAACTATTGCAAGACTGTTACTCAATTAATCATCAGTTTGCTAGACTATACTAAATAGTAAATCTATGAGATATCCATGATCATACCAACAAGTGAATATATTGATTCTAGCAAGGATATTACAGCAGTTTGATAACTTTTGATACACGGCTCCGTAGACCACCTATCCATCCAGTTCCGCAAGCAAAGGGAGTGGAGAACCAGACCACGGAGCTCGGAGATTGACTTTGCTGCTCTGAGGCCTGTAAGCGAGATTGAATCTTAGCGATCTATGAGGAATGATGAGATTGTCTCACATCTTGTGTGGTCAGGGATCCAATCAGCATGGTCATGCTAGATCACGACCAAGTACTAAGAAAGTCTACCTAGTACTGTAGCAGTAGATAAAAGTGGGCCTGGGAAGATTGTTCGGCCTGTCGGCCAACGTTCTCACCTCATGGGCTACTGGATACCGACTAAAGGGACCTAGTCAAGTCTACATATACATGTAGAAGTTGACTGATGCTACTAACCCTAGTAAGAGGACGACTAATACCAATCGAGGTCCAGGTGATGTTCTTGGCTCGCCGTACAGGGTCCGATCCCAGAGATTCCAGGGACCGGATTCGCCTTTTCCTGATCTGGTGCAGACTCGATCCCACTGACCTGGCACCGACTCAATGCAGGAACCGTCCCATTTTTGCAACCAAGCTATGTTTTTTCAACTTTACGCCTTCCTGGTGACTCCGAAGTGGTGGCATGCCAATCCGACTGATGAGAATCTTTCGTGTCCAGCAGAAGGATTTTCATTGTGTGTGGGGTTGGAGCGAGATTTCCGAAGCATTGCTGACCGTTGTCGGGGCCGATTTGCGCTTTTTTCTTTCTTTCTTTTTTTTCTTTTCGTGGGGGATCATGGCAGTCTGACACCTGTGCAATGACAGGCATGCTTCCTTGGGTGTATGTACTGTATGTACATCGGTCCACCGAGAAGACCCTTGGCTCGGGTGACGGGGACAAAAGACACCGAACCTTGGGTTGGTATACTGGAACATCAAGCGACTGTTGTGAACTGTTATGATTTAGACTTGAGACTGAGTGACAAGAGAAGCTATTCAGGGGTTAACTTGACGTCTTCGAGCTAAGCTGGGATTTATCCCAAGTTGATCCTCCTTATGTCAGATCGCAGTACCCTTCAGGTCAATGTGGCTGTTAGATACCATTGTCATAATTCGATATCATGTTGCCGAGTATAGTACGGGGAGACTATCCAGGTTTAGTAAGGCCACTCCGAGCCCTTGCCTAGTGCTTCTATAGTAGCACAAACGGCCTCATAGATTCAACGCAAACTGGTAGACATTGCGCACTTTGGTTAGTCTTAATCTTAGTCTGGATACAAGATCAGTTATGGCACAAGTTCCCTCATCTTCATATCTAGTACTGTGAGATCACGTGGTGCTTTGCAGATTGCGATGATAAGTCTAATCGATCGGCGGAGAGCATGAAGGTACTACGTAGATGACTTAACCCCAGGCTGTCAAACCGGACGCTGGCTGATTCTGCCAGATATAGCGTATGCATGAGAACTGCAAGTCTATGCGTTGTCCGTCATTGTTTGGTTGCATGTATCTGCATCCTGTCAGTCGTTTCGACGACGACAACTTTACGTAGGCAAGGGAAAGGTACACCATTTCCGGTGGAATAAGAGCTGAACCATTCGCTGTCGACTAAGATGGCGTCTACAGGACACACCAGACGATAGAAATGATCAAATGCAGTCAACTAACAGCTAAAGCCATATATCAAGCAGAAAGTATATTTTGGTACAGCAGCAGCAAAGCAAAGTAAAGCACCATCTTCAACAGCTCAACCCCGACCAATGACATTCCTCTTCACATTGACCCCAGACATGACCATCCTCCATCCATCTTTCTTCGGCGTCTGCACCGTCAACTTGAGATTCTCCCGCGGGAACAGCGTCACATAGTTATCAGACCAATAGACCGGCGTGATTTCCCCGGCCGCGTCCTCTTGCTGGCTCGCCGCATCGACGACCGTCAGATGCATGAAGAAAGCCGGGACATCGGCCTTGTTCTCCAGCGTCACTTCCAGGGTCGACCCATTCTCTCCCTTCTGCTTGACGGTCACGCTCGCCAACACATTCGCCGTCCGCAGGTTGCTCAACCCGGTGAAATCCGCGTACCGCGAGACCGGCGTGGTGTACCAGTTCGATTTGCCCCAGTCCAGCACGTCGTTCTCCTTGGTCACCCAATACACATTGCGACTGAGCACTGACCCATTGGGGGCATCCTTGAGCAACAACCTCAAGAACCCGACTCCCTGGAGACGACTCACCCCGTCCGCCACTTTACCAACGGGAACCGATGCCCCCGGCTCGGTCTCCTCCACTCCCACCACCTGCTTGTCCACTGTCTTCCCATCGGCAGCGCTAATCAGCTCCACCTCCACCATCCTCTTCCCCTTCTTACCACCTCCAGTCAACCGGGGCCCATTCAGATTGACCACACGCACCTCCCTGCTCACATAGTCATAGGCAACGTGCTCCCCCCGCGCCGCTGCCGTCTTCGTTCCAAAGTACGCTCCCCCTGGACGGAGATAATAATCGAACAACTGCCAATGTAGACTCGGCCACGCACTGTTCAGCATCCAATACACCACTCCCGTTGCGGGACGCGCGTAAGTGCTGCTAGCAGCGTTCTGGTTGATCGCGAACCCCTCGAATACAGCCCGTGTAGCTTCGTAGTCCATCAGCTGGGTCTTCTGGAGGTAGTCCTCCAACGAGGTGGGATCCCCGTATCGACGGAAGAGCGCGGTGTTGTAGATCTTGCGGGTGTGGAATTCTCCGGCACCCCGCGGGGAGAGATGATAGGATCCCGAGGACGGGTGGCTCCAGAGGGCGTGGAGGTCCGCAGGGGAAAGAAACTGGGTCAGAGAGGGCAGAGTTGGTGTTCCGACGCCGGGCCCTTGTTCGGACCCGAAGCCGTAGGCGGTCCCGGAATCGGTTATACCGGGCGTGTTGTTGGAGGTCCAGTAGTTGGGCGGTACCCAGTCGTAGGGGCCGAGCATCTTCATCCCCGAGGGTCCCAGGCCAGACGGGTTGCCGCGGGCGGAGGCCGAGGCGACGATGGGGTTGGTCCAGTTTGTGAGTTGGAGTGCGGCAAGGTATTGCCTAGTGGCGGATTCGTCGGGCCAGTAGTCGGATCCGAGGATGAAGGCGAGGAGTGAGGGGTGCGCTTGCAGGTAGGTGGATTCGTGGTACATCTGCCGATAGGCGGTTGTGTAGTCTGTTGTGGTCCATTGGTGGCCTTGGCCGTCGGGGTTGTACTAGAGGAAGTTCAGGGTCAGTAGAGTGATGGCTTGTGAGGAATGGATGTGTTTGCTTGGAGATGAGAAGCATCGGGAGGTGGTTTGACATACATCCCATCCTTCCCATTTATCGCAACATTCCCATCCGGCTATAATCATGATTCCCATTTGGTCTGCCAGTTTATAAAACTCCGGGTGCTCGAGCTTGCCTTCGAGACGGATAGTGTTGAGACCCATGTCGAGGACATAGCGGAAGATGGTGCGGACGCGGTTCATGTCGAAGCGGAGGAAGAGGTCGGGTGCGTAGCCCGCGCCTCGCACATGGAAGGGATGACCGTTGATGCTGAACGAGAGGTCCTTGTCGGGGCTGAGCTGAGAGGTTACGTGCCGGATTCCGAAGGTTGTGCGCGGTGCCCGGTCCGAAATCGTCCCCTGAGGCGTGCTCACGTTGAGCTGAACAGCATAGAGTGGCTGACGGCCCCACACAGCAGGCCACCAAATCTGCGGGTTCTGAATGGTCACGGGGAACGAGATGGTTGTGTGCTCGTTGGCGTTGAGTCGGATATTGCCTGAGAACGGGATCCGCTGCTGCATGCCAACATCTTGCTCCGTCTCGATGATCCCTTGGAAGGATGCCTGGATGGGTACGTTGTTCTGGTTGGTAACATCCGTGATGACTGTCGCCAAGACTCGTTCACTAGGTGCGGTCTTGAAGTCGGTGACAATTCGAATCGGGGACAAAGAAATAGGACCTGTTTGCTTCAGCTCGATATTGCGCCACACACCAGTGCCATTATCTGGCGGCGCTGGGTTCCAGTCTGCGAAGCCTTGGCCAAAGTCGATGGAATAGTCTGTTGGGTGAGCTTGAACAAGAAGAGCGCTTTTCCCTGAGCGGACGTGCGGCGTTATATCATACTGGTGGCCGCCAAAGCATCCTTGTTGATAGTCGCTTGAAGCTACTTGTACACCGTTGAAGTATATATCAGCCTTGGAAGAAATGCCGTGAGTGATGAGGAAGAGATGGTCGCCTTTAGGTAGGGGCTGTAGGCCGAACTCTTCACGGTATAGCCACGGAGACTGAAAGTCGGATCGATCGACGCCGTTCATGTGGTCCGAGTAGAAGAGATCAGTCTCGTTATAGACCCCGGCTTGAAGCAAGCCGGCCATGACGGTGCTGCGCGACCCGATACGGTGCCATGAGTCCGTCGTAGCATCAGGCTGCGAGAGTTTGCTGGCTTCTTCTCGGGCTTGGATCGAAGACTGAAGATACCAGCCGGGAATCGTGACTGAGTCACCGGGAGACAGACTGAATCCATATACCAGACAGAGAAGATTCAGGAGATAGAAGGAGATTAGAGAGTACATCGTGAAATTAGTCCAACACATGATGTTTGCTTGCGAAGGCTTGTAAATGCTGGTAAAAGATGATCGAAACTCTAGATGAGTTGAAAGGAGTGTAGGAGATGAGGATGAAAGGTAGAGTTGATGGGTAGCGGTGACTCAAATGTCCCGTTAGGGAGAAACGGCAAAAGATGACACCACGGCCCCTACTCACCATGACGTCGGTTGTACAGAGAGAATTTTCAATGATATCAAAGTGAGAACTGAAGACACCCTCTGAGTCACATGTCGTCGGTAAAGACGGTTGGACTATATTGTCGGACACCGTGTTACGTCGACTAGATTTCAATTCAGCTATGAGGTATTCCGAGCCTACACATGAAATGATGTCCAGGCAAATTGCATGATGTTATGTGACGCAAGTTGCTAACATTATGAGTATAGAATGATGAGACACCCTTTCCGCTGAAAGACATCCCAGAGTGTCTCGTCTCTCAGATCTAGAATGGAAGATCTATAGTCCCTTCAAGATCCAAGTACCCCCTTGTAGACCTCGAGCCTTGCCATTGACTAACTTCACAGCTTGCCCACGGCTAGATATCAACTGTCCAGTAGCGCCCTCAATCTCCACAGACCCTGAAGTACCATTAGGTGCAGTTAATGTCAACTGCTGAAACGTCCCGGCTGCAGACTTCTGAAATTGAGTTGCGAATAGTCCCAGGCGTGTTTCAAACCCGGCTTGAACCTCGGTGAGATTACCAGGTTGAGGCTTGAACAACCAGGTCGAGCCAGCGGGGCCTGTCAGACGCAGTCCCGCGGTGTAATATGTGAGAGCGGGGGTGGGACCCGTAGACCATCCGTGGGCATGGGACACTCGCGGTGTGTTTCGATAAGGAGCATAGACCAGTGATCCATCGGTCGAGTAACCTTCGATAAAAGTGGAGTTTGTCATGCGTGGATCATCAAGCATAAAGCCCCACTGAAGGCGTAGAAGATCTAGTGCTCGGTCTGGTTCGTTGGCCAAGTAGTGCGCTTGCAGCTCAAACCCGCCGATAAAGGGAGAGACAGTTGACCCGGCTTCAGGTGCGGGTGCTCCATAAGGCCCCCACCGTGCCGCTAGAGCAGAAGAGATAGCTTCAGATTGATTAGCAGAAAGTGTTAGATTCGCTTTGATGGCCCAAGCATTGCCGTCTTGGGGGTGAAGTGTCGTAGTCTCGTTGTCTTTGTACAAGCTATTCTGTGCATCCCAGAGACGGGCGTTGGCAGCCGCTTTGATCCTCGATGCGGCTGTGCTCCAATTGCCCACGTTGGTGCGATCATTGAGAGAGCTTGCCAGAGAGATGGCGTCATTGAGGACGTAATAAAGGATCGCATTAGCTTCGATGTTCTATAACCCATCAGTAACGTGTTATTATCAAGTGTGCATAATTTTGTGTGGGTGCTAAGGCAGACTTACATGTCCTCCCATACCGAATCGTAGCCAGTCGGCACTGGCTGTGATATTGGCAAGACCCGAATCATCCAGGCTCGACAATGCCCATTGTAGGCCTTTCTTGTATTGTCCCCAGTAACGAGTGATCCAGCTTCGGTCTCCAGTATATTGATAATAAGACGACGCGCCGATCAGACTGTGGAGGTGGTACGTGAAGCTCACAATATCCAAGAATGGCCTGCCTGCATAAGGAAGTTGACCATTGGCCTTTTGAAGCACAAACAAAGACTCCAAGGCTGTGCGAACACTTTCCAGATCTGCAGTGCTGACTGCCGCGCTTTCTATAGCAATTGACATATCGCCCGGCCAGACCAAGCGATCACGCTTCGCTCCATCAACGAGAGTAGTACTGCCGTTGGTGATTGTGTAGTTGTTCCACCAGGAGTCGGTTTGAGGCAAAGTAATGTTATCGGAAGAAGATATCACGCCCAACCAGATCAAGGAGTCTCCAGTGGTGGGATCAATCGTGCAGAGCTGCAAGGTATAAGCACCTGCATACCAGATCCGATTAATAAGCTCATCGCTGCTGTGGAAGTAGCCTTTGTAACCGCGAAGATCTTGAGTAGGAGCCGCGGTGTAGTTAATGCTGAGACCATGGAGGGATATAGTGGCGGTAGAATTATTCACAAGTGTAAGGTATCGGAACGCACCCCGAAGGTGCTTCTTGTCCGCACTGTAAGTTCCTGGTCCATGGCCCACTGAGAACCAAAGAGGCGAATCAAGACCAGCATCGCTGGTAGCATCGCATGCCTCGCTGCTGATCCACAGGCTCGACTCTGTGAAAGTAACTCCAAGTTGAGCTGCTCTAGCAGAGACCGAAGTAACATCCAGAGACACAATACCAGCGATATTGCGACCAAAATCATAAGTCACGGACGACTTGCCATGGAGAGTTGTCTGATCAGCTGTAAGACCGACGAGAGCTTCGGGATTGTCCACAGTGCCGTTGACTTGATACACCAAAGAAGGATTCAGCGTTCTTGAATGTGGAGCAAGAATATATTCTTCAAAAGGAATGGCGTGCGAGCCAATGGCCAGCAAGGCCGGAGTCAAGATCCAAGATGACCATAACATGTTGACTTCGTGATGGCTCCGTCTGTATGGATTTCTGAAGCCTCCTCTTCCTCGAGCAACGCTGGTGACTATATACGTCTCTCGCGAGCGAACTTGTCCTGACATCAGGGCAGACCTGGCAATCCATAGTCGGGTAAGCAAATACCGAGTGCAAGCAGACTCGGTTGAATCTCCGACCGAGAAATGCCCATCCCCAGACTCTCAGCTTTCAAATCCTGCAGAAAGTGGAGATCATGTCATTAGGATATGGGAATCTGTGTGGGGTATGCGGCAGAGGCGGCATCTCTCCCCTGAGCTTGCCGAACCTTGTCGAGTCGAGTATAACAAGAGGTGTGTCGCGAGCTTGGTGATCAGTCCCTGTGGTGTAGGACAGGAAGGTATTTAGTGAAGACATAATCTCTTCTGCAAGTTCCATCTCCACGGTAAGTATTTTTCACAGCGCGGTAACAAGAAGTGATATGACGAACGTTGCCGAAGAAACCCCGGAGAGTTCAGCAGGTTGCATTTCCCCGCATTCTGTGGGGAAAGTCAAATGATGAGGAGGTAAGGTCGGCCTGATCATAAATTATTTAGGCAACTGAAAATCGTATGACAAACTGGGCCTGGCTCTCTTACATGTTTTTGTCTTGATTCCAGCATAGTTGGTCCACGATCACTATTCAGCTCCAAGGCGCGAGCTGTTCTAGATCATGAATGTTTCCCCCTCTCTCCATTCCTTCGGCAGACTGAAGGTCGGGAGGCGGTGAGGACTTTCGGACAGGGCGGTAGAATCCTGCCGGCAGTGCCAAGTTGGAGTCCACTTCTAGAAAAGAGAAGATGGAACCTAAACAGCCACCTCTCACGATGCTGGTTTCAAACAATGATCGGGGTTAAAGATGCTACAAAGCCTCGCTCACTTGCACATAGTGGGAAGATTCCTGCAGAGACTGTACAGAGGCTGAGTCTGTTTCGGTCGAATATGTCTCAGTTCTTTGTCTCATTTGGAGGGCAGGGAAGGATCTTAGGATGATTGACGTCATTGAACAAGGCGCATTCCAGATCGCTCTCGATCCGATCGGTTTCGATCTCAATTCCTTCAGCCCCCTATCTCCACCCGGGTTTAGTTTTGTCGACATTGCTTCGCGTGCTCTGAGGCCATGCTCTGGAAAAGTGCGTTAGTCTTCTCACCACAATTGTCCAATTCGCTTCGTTTTCGCACAACGCGCGTCTGTCACCTTGCCAACGCCTGTCTGGTTCCTTTTCCTACCATGGCTCGTCCGAAGCGCAAGGCATCTAGCAGCTCAAATGCTCGATCGGAGTCCACCAACGGCACCTCACCCGCGACCAAGCGTGGAAAGCCCGACCTGTCGCGTCCGCATCCCCATGCGAAAGACACCGAGGATTTCGGCATCGTGCTTCGAGAATACTATCCACCCGAGATGTGCAATGAGCGAGTGCATGCTTATAACGATGGAACATTGGAGCGACCAATTGAGGAGCTACAAAGGTCTTACGAAGATACATTGGAGGCGCGCGAATCAGTTCAAGCTGGTTCGGCGGTGGTACACTGGTTCAAGTCCGACCTACGACTGCATGATAATCGCGCGCTGCAGATGGCGTACCAGGTGGCCCGCGAGCACAAGGTCCCACTGATATGTCTGTATATCTTGTCTCCCCAGGACCTGACAGCGCATCTCTCCAGTCCAGCACGGGTTGATCTTACGTTGCGTACGCTGGGGGTGTTGAAGCGAGACCTGAACGAGCTGGATATTCCCCTTTACATGGAGACACAAGAGAAGCGCAAGGCAATTCCCCAGCGTATTGTGGACCTGTGCAAAGAATGGGGTGCAAGCCACCTGTTCGCAAATATGGAGTACGAAGTCGACGAGTTGCGCCGTGAGGCAAAATTGGTCCGCATGTGCGCTGAGAATGGTGTGCGGTTTGAAGCAGCTCATGATGCCTGCGTTGTCACTCCTGGGAAGCTCCATAGTCAGCAAGGCAAGCAGTATGCCATCTATAGTCCATGGTTTCGCGCTTGGTGTGCGTTTCTCAAAGAGAACCCGGAATACCTCGAGGTGGCGGAGGAACCGGGATCTAACCCCGGAGATGCTCGGAAACATTTCAAGGAATTGTTTGACAGTCAGGTGCCCACAGCCCCTGAGAACAAGACTCTATCCGACGAAGAGAAGAAGCGCTTTCGTCAGTTATACCCGGAAGGCGAGCACGAGGCTCTACGACGGCTCGAGGCTTTCCTCGAGGAGAAGGCTAGAGACTACGATGATCAGCGCAACTATCTGAGTGGAGAAACCACGTCCGTTCTCAGTCCCTATTTTGCGTCAGGCTGTCTCAGTGCACGAACAGCTGTAGACCAAGCGCGTAAAGCGAACAAAGGCCTCCTTGACCGTAACCAACCGGGCTACATGTCATGGATAAGTGAGGTTGCTTGGCGTGACTTCTACAAGCACGTATTGGTCCATTGGCCGTACATTTGGTTCGTCTCTTTTTGAAAATTGTTATTGCGAGTGCTCTGGCTGACATGAACCAGTATGAACAAATGTTTCAAGCCGGAGTTCACGAACCTTGAATGGGAATACGACGAAGAACAGTTTGATGCCTGGAGCCAGGGCAAAACTGGGTTCCCAATCGTCGACGCTGCCATGCGACAGCTGAACCACGCTGCATGGATGCACAATCGTAGTCGAATGGTGGTGTCATCATTTCTATCCAAGGACCTACTGATTGACTGGCGGCGTGGGGAGCGCTATTTCATGGAACATCTGGTTGATGGCGACTTTGCCTCGAATCACGGCGGATGGGGTTTTGGGTCGAGTACTGGCGTCGATCCACAGCCATATTTTCGGATCTTTAACCCGTTTCGACAGAGTGAGCGATTTGACCCCGACGGAGAATACATTCGGAAGTGGGTACCGGAGCTTCGGGAGGTGGAGGGAAATGCGATTCATGATCCGTATGGACGGGGAGCTGGCGAGGTGGCCAAGAGAAATGGATATCCGCAGGCCATTGTTGATCACGGGAAGAGTCGAGATCGAGCGTTGGCGCGTTATAAAGCAGCTCAGGGCCATTGACCTGATACAGGCCTGAAGAAGCCAGAGATCGATACTCTTAGAGGGTCAGTGGGTCAAGTTTGGTATAGAGGGACTGTTGTAAATAGAATTCTTAGCCAATCGTTTGGAATATCCTCTATCAGTAACCGAGGTATATTTTGCGCGGTTGACTCACCGATTTCATGAACGGAGTTAGTCCCTCCAGGCAATCGATCACCATCGGGAAGGATTCAACAGCTGTCAGCTAGTAGTGGGATGCTAGAAGTGAGTTGATGCAAGAACCTTAACTACACGTGCTGTGAGATGGTCAGTAAGTTAATCCTGGTTGTGGTTGCCACTGTGAATGGGTGGTGCGTGCGTGCAGAGGGCAGAGGGCAGAAATGCGGAGGAGGCGGGCATCCCCAGCAACTCCAGTTCCAGTTCCAGTTCCACCATCGGTCGGTTTCCCCGCCGCCTTCCACTTTGGTTGACTGTTTCCAGCACTGGAACTACTACGCATCCCCATCGAGAAACTTACTCTGAAGAATTCTTTCTTTTTTTTACTTAGCCAGCTACTGCTTCTTTCTGTCATCATACTCCAAATCTCATCATCGTATCCCACACCCCGTGATCAAATCAATGTGACTATGCTTCCCCGCTCCGAACCGGCTGGCCTGGGCGACTGAGACTAGTGCCCTCGCTTTCGCTTCCTTCGTCTTGGCCAAACTGCTAACCTCTTTCTTGCCCGTGGTTCCTAGCGACCTGGCCAACTCATTTCAATCATCTCATTTCGATCGTCACCTTGACTACTCTCCGAACCCTCCCCAACTCACCAATGTCGGATTGAAATGGATCAGTCGGGGGACGCCCAGGCATCGAACGCTCCAGCAACCGCCGCCGAAGAGTCGACCAACGGAATCATCACCAAACGTCGTTGGCGGCGCAACCGGATCGCATGCGACTCCTGCCATTCGCGTCGCGTGCGCTGCGACCGGGCTTTTCCATGTTCACGCTGTCTGCGCAGCGATATCCGCTGCGAATTCACTCGCGAACGTAGGAAAAGAGGCCGCATTGCCCGATCCCGACTAACGGAGACCAACGCGGTGCCGGAGAGAGCGACCCGCCCTGCCGACGACGAACAACCTGCGCTTCCGGTGTTGGCGGAGACAGCTGGCGCTTCAGGCCGAAGAGGCTCTCCTGTCTCAATTTTGCAACACAAATCCCCATCCACAAACGACATCGCCGCGTCGGCTCCGAGTATCGACGAGCGACGCTCCCAAGCAGAAGCTCCGCTCCCGCCTCGCAGACCTCGGCCCGGTGAGAACCCAACGGAGGAATGGTTATCTGCGACACATGTGTCGCCCGGGTCCTATGAACCTCTGGGAGGACTCGGCCTGGGCGAGGGACCTTTCCCTCGGATGTTTGACATTTGGCAAGGAGTTGAGCTAGCTGGTTATAGCGATCCTACCTCAACAGCATCCAAAGCGACCGGCATCGGGCAAACATCCGGGTCGGCCTTTGCAGCATTAAAATACCCGGTGCTTATGCCACTCATGCCGTTCCTCGAAGGAAACCTACCTCGCAAACTCGTGTTCGATCTTCTGGAGTTATATTTCACCAGCGCCTTTTCAACTCATATGCACCCAGTCTGTCATCACATACATTGCTATGTCCTACGAAAGGCATCCTTCTTCAGTCGGGAGACGCCTCGTCCCAGCAGTCCTGCTCTTCTAGCCAGCATGCTCTGGGTTGCCGCGTTGGATGACCGTGCTTTTGCCTTGCCCATCTCCCCGCCACAGCGCAAGAAGATCTGCCAGTTTCTGTGCGCCCTGACAATTAGACTACTCCGCCCGTTAATTCACGTTTCATTCAAGGATTCGGAGGGCGCAACCGCGAGTGAGGCCGCATATGCCGGGCTCGGACCGGAAGGTCCGCCGACCACCGTTCATCATCCGTTCGAAGCGGGAGGAGACGATAGGGGCCTTGTCGGTCCAGCGGGTTCGTTGGACGATGTAATCACTTACATCCACGTGGCTTCGATAATCTCATCGAGCGAACAGAAAGCTGCAAGCATGAGATGGTTGGTCTACCCGTGATTGGAATCTGTGTATGCGGTGCTAATCTGTTCCAGGTGGCATGCAGCATTTACTCTAGCCCGAGAGCTCAAGCTGAATCAAGAGATCGAGGTAGTGCCTAATGAGGATAGTCACCATACGGATGGCTCTAGTCCGTCGTTCGATTATTCGTTGGCGGGCTGGAGTGGCGTCGACACCGGCCCCTTTTTTGATTACTCGAACCCTGCTCGGCCAAGCCTGAATTGCGTATGCGATCGGAGCCACGATGTACGTACCACAATCACCGAAGAGCATCGCGAGGAGCGGCGACGGACATGGTGGCTACTATACATCATGGATCGTCACCTTGCGCTTTGTTACAACCGCCCACTAGCATTGCTCGACGCGGAGAGTGAAGACTTACTTTTGCCACTGGACGAGGGATCGTGGCAAGCGGGCAATATCCATAGCAACAGCCCCAAGACGGACGGACCGCAATGTCTGCTGTCGGGCGAGAAGAACAAACGCCGCGTTTTCCCCAACTTTGTCTGCCACGATCATTCGATTTTTGGTTTTTTTCTGCCGCTAATGACTATCACTGGCGAATTGATAGACCTGAATCAAGCACGGAATCACCCAATGCTTGGCACGCGATTTAATGGGAAAGATGCATGGGATACCCACGTCAGTGAGGTACTACGACAGCTTGATATCTATAAAGCCAGTCTCACGACCTTTGCGGCCATCGCCTCTGATCCTGATGGCCCTATGCCTGGTGCTTTCCCTCCCAAGCCCGATCAGCAGCCGACCGAAGCTTCGCTTGCGCAAGCCTATGCGTGGCATACACAGACGGTGATATCTTACGCATCATACCTGGTTCATGTGCTCCACATATTGCTTGTAGGGAAATGGGATCCGGTGTCACTAATCGAAGACAAGGACTTCTGGACGTCTTCCCCTGCATTTGCTTCGACAATCTCCCATGTGTTAGAGGCTGCAGACTCGGTGGATCATATCCTCCGATATGACCCTGATATCAGTTTTATCCCATACTTCTTTGGAATCCAACTTTTACAAGGCAGCTTTCTTCTGTTGCTGATCGTGGAGCGATTGCAGAAGGAGGCTGGGGAGGGGATTCTTAATGCATGCGAGGTGATGATCCGTGCAACGGAATCATGTGTTGTCACCTTAAACACGGAATACCAGCGAAATTTCCGGCAGGTCATGCGGAGTGCAGTGGCTCAGGCGCGCGGGCGCCCAGTTAATTACAGCGAGATTCGACACCGACGCAAAGCTGTGTTAGCGTTGTACCGATGGACACGAAAGGGCACGGGGTTGGCCCTGTGAGGTTAGGCGACACGGCCTCCTCGGCTCTACTATTGTCTCGAAGTGGCAAGGATCTTAAAGTGTTTGCAGGGATTAGGTCTAGCCCGTTTCCCCCTTCCCCTTTCCCCGGAGTGATATGCAGGCACATGCTGCATGGTCGTAGCTCTTCGACCTAACAGCCGACCGACCTGCAACACTAGTAGGAGTGGGGAACTGTCTGGTCCAGATGCGGTGTCTGGGGAACACGACAGGTACCAGCTGATTCTGACTTCGACTGCAATTGTGCTTTGTATATATTATATGAACCTGTGAATGCACACATTATGAGAGCAAGTTCCAAGGCCATAGAGAGAGACTGTTAGGGAAGTTATTAGTATAAGATGTAGGGGGCTCTGTTCTTTACCTTTCCATTAAGAATCACCAGATATGAGAGGTGCGAAGGTACGGAGTATAATACATTGGCTGATGTTTAACCGATCCCATCTGGGGGAGTGAATGCCGATGTACAGTACAAACACACACTGGCGGTCGGCAAATATGGACAGGATCAGTTGACCAGTTGGCTTTTCCCCGCAACCCCAGACTTCGACCCCCCCAAAAAAAACGGCCCGCCTTTTCCTTTCTCTCCCACTCGGTCCGAGCTCTTCAAACTCTCGGTTAATTACCATCAAAAGGACCGAGATCATGCAGGTGCACGGTGCCAGATGGTGCCAGACGCCATCATCTCCGCTACTCCTGCTCGGCTGGGTTGACTGAAAACCTGGGGGAGTTGGAATTGTTCGGTTAAAATGGCTACCCCGGGGAACCCAAAAATCATGCTTCCTTGTGATCAGATCTCGTTTCCATCGAATCACTATTACCCTTGCGCTCATTTTCATTTTACCGATCGCATCTCCATCGTGGCCGCCATGCTGTACTTGTTCAAGCTGCATCTCCACCAACGCTTTGAATCATGTTTCATTCAAGCTGTTCGCCGGAGTTTATCCTGCCTTGCGCAGGTTATAAGCCTGCTTTCCCGCCCCGTGCTTTCCCCCGGAGAGGTTCTACAGTGCCTCTCGAAGCATTCGCGACCGAAGGGTTCATCTTTACCCACAACAACAGCAAACTACTGAACGCGTCAATGCTCATCTTGCAATGAGCGCGAGATTCTGACTGCAATCTACACAGCAACGAGTCACCCTCCTACCACCTACCCTCGCGAAAGATACCGACGCAATGCTCGACACCGAGTTCTCCACAGACGTGCCGATGTGGTTTCCATTGGATTCATTGGACAACCAGGCTTTCGCTCTGGAATCGGAGCTTGTCGGCGAAGAATTGTACGGGAATCAGCTGGGCGTCGATGAATTCGACCTCTCGTCTGCCCATCTGTTGAGCCCTGAGCTTTGCGCTGAGTACGATTCGGCAATGGCACAAGCCGCTTCGGGCCAATTTCGGATTCCCCATGCATCAGGGATGCCAGATACACCAGCTTCCTCAGGATTCGTGGATAAACTCACCTCCATGTAAGTCTGCCAGAGCAATCTAAATCCTCCTCCACCAAATTTACTCCTAGGGGTCGGGCTTGCAGCAAGCCAGGAATCTCCCTGCACACGGGCTGACTGGAACCCGTCCGACTACTAGATTTGAAGAATCCACTTTCAACACCACACCCGATTCGAAGTCTTTCCCCGCCCACCTCTCCCTCGATGACCTCCTGCGCTCGACCTCCCAATTAGCCACCGAGCGAGCCCTCTACATGAATATTCCTGGAGCTATCTCGTCACCGCAGTCGTCATCGCACGATAGCTTCAGCGCCGTACCCCCATTCGGCCAATCGCCCGTCGCGCAAGAGCCCTGCAGCTCGCCAGGAATGAGCCATCAATCATACAGTGGGAGCGAAGGAGACTGGGAACGGGAGTACAATTTGAGAGAGCCCGCACAGTACTACCGGCTTCCAGATATGGGGCTGTCGGACAGCCTGCCGCTCCCTTCCTACCCTATCGATGGGGTGATGATGTCTGAGCCTCCGTTCAACGACCCACACCTACCTGCTGCTGCATTGCAAACATGTTCGGAGCAGAATTGCAGCCGCGGGGCCAAAGGCAAGGGCAGGGCAGGGTACACTGGAATGAATAATAACAATGGACTGAAATCCCTAAATGCGATGGACGGACTGACCCCACTGGAAATGCCTGACGGGAGCACCCGGTTCACCGCAAATTGGCTCCCCGTGGACCCTGAAGGGGGCTTCACAATCCGAAACCCCTCCGTCGACCATTTCAACCATGTCAACGACGACCCTCTGGACATCGACCCGATGATGGAGGGCTATGCGCAGAATGCGTTCATCTCGGTCCCCACGGACGTTGGTTTCCCTTGAGAGACCGAGAGACGACCCCGAGATCAGCAAAAATAATTCAAACCAAGGACTTCCGACCCGAAGAAAAAAAGATTGCAGATCGGGTACTGATGATGGGGAGGTGGCTTTCGGAGCACCGAGGGGACACCACACCACAAGCACGCGCACGCACGCACACACTACGCTAGCTTTACTAGCCTCGATCATGCCTAGTGCCTGCAATAGCAGTCTAGGCGACCGTCCCTGGACCGATGCGGGGGCTCAACCACGCGCCGTCGCCATACGTTCCAGGGTTTGTCCCCCGAATCGAGCGAGTTAGTCGACCGAGAGCAACTCGGGTTAAAGGCCATCAGTTGATTGCTTTGCACGCTGTGTGCGCGTGCTTGCTAAATTGCTTTGCTGTGGACTAACGTACCGACCTTCCTCCCCCTCTCGCCCCTCCCGGACCGTTCTCCACATCTGGCAAAGGGCACAGTCGCATGTGACCGGATGGACCCATGATGCCTCCATCCAACGGATAATTATCAACCAATTCCACCGTCACCGTCATGGGCCACAATTTCCGCCCGCCGCCCCCGCGTTACCCAGACAATCCAAACAACACCTTCTTGCCGACCCGCCTAGATTAAACCTTGACCATGCGCTCGCTCACCCTGGCTTTCTCAGCATTTGAATCTAGAGCAAAGCCATTCAGCGTCTAGCCACCACACTCACCGACGCACCACGGAATTATATGCACACGCCTATTGGGCTGCTGACGCAATCGTGGGCTGTCACGCCGCGTCTAGCGAGAGGGCTCTTGCTCCCCCCCCGCCTTTCCCTGCACTGCTGCCTACCCTTCTCCGAGCTAGTGGTTGAGCTTCGCGTGGTGCTCTGGACAACAACCGCTTTTCCAACCTTTCTTTCTCCGAATGAGATCATGTGAACGTGCTCACATTTATCATATCAACTGGACATGTTGTATGTCTTCATTTCTGGAAGATGCTCTTAGTGGGATTTTGCACCAGGATCACATTTACCCTGAGTTGGCGGCAGCTACTGGCATGCCTTCCTCCGCATCTTCCGAATCTGTATATAGATAACATCAACCACGACGAGCAATTTCTTGTACAAATACTAGCACTAGAGAGACGAAATTCACACGGTGTCCATTTTACACTTACAATCCGATCCGTAGATAATAGATCTCCCAAAGACAGTTTCCGTAGTTATAATTGCTAAGCTTTTGTCCCGAGTATGTTTCCTCGGGTAAGCCGCGACGCTAAGGCACCAATTGTGCATCTGGAGCATCATCGCATGAAACCATTCAAGTTCTTGCAACTCTCATATCGTACATTCGAGGCACACAAGTTGGAAATAAAATCGCCTCAGGACGCCGCCCGTAACCCTGCCCAAAGACAAACAAAGAACGCCATGGCCGATTCCATTTTGCTCGCTCGCTGTGAACAATCGAGATACTGAAATAAAGAAGATTGTTAAGGGGACAATTTCGTCCACCTCGGTGGGATTATTTTACCCCCCCTTCCGCCCGCACCGACGAAGAGGTACACTGGTTTGAGAAGACGGGAAACGCAAAGCGACGCCCGATGTACGCGAACAGCTCTGCCATCGACTGCTTCTCGACCATGCCGTCGGGGAAGTTGTCGAAGGCGGTGCGGAGCACGAACATGATGCGCGAGACCAAGCAGCCGGGGACCATCTGGGTGTAGTACTTCATGCTGCGGCAGATGTTGCAGGCGAACTCGTAGCGCTCCTGCAGGCCGAGCACGTCGACCAGCCCGGTGTCGGTGGCGGTGATGACGAGGTTGAGCGCCCAGTAGTAGCACATGGACGTGGCGAGTAGCAGATCCGGGTAGACCAGGTTGGTGGCCGCGGTGATCTGCATCGTGCTGGGATCGCGACACCGGAAGACGGGGAAGACGGCCTCCTCGCGACCGTCGGCCCCGCTCTTCCGTGTGCTGGGATGGACATCAAGGCCGGACTCCTCGCGTGGTCCGCCCCCGGCGTATGTGTCGGCGTAGGTCCGCTTCCACGTCTGGAGCATGCTTTGCAGTTCATGGGCACGGACCCAGATGGCGGACTGCATTGTGACTAACTCGGACGGCGAGACGGCCGGATTTCTCAACGCCGCTTGGAGATCGTCGATCTGCGAGAGGTAGCCTGGAATATGAACGGCAACGTCGAGGAGATGTTGGAGGATGTCTTTTGACGGTCCGTCGCATGACCAGGGCACTGTCAGCCATTCTTCTGAGGACAGGAAAGTCGGCTTGCGATGCACCAACGCGGCAGTAACCTATAGGCTTCCGGTTAATCCAGCCCGGATGTCAAAGCCAGGACAGGAGGTAGTTGCCTACCCAGTATAGTCGCAGATCAACGAACAAAGACCTTTCGACTCCATGCCGGTGGCGATAAGGGGTTCGTGCCCGCAGTAGGGCCAGGCCACCCAGCTGGTGTCGAAAAATGGAAGTGACCGACGTTTGTCTGAAAGCCTTTCACAATAGTGAGTATGCTGTCTAACTCCTGCATAGATGACCGGAAACATACTTCAATGATGGTAGACAGTAAGACTACAAGCAGGAGCTCGGTCGATTGATTACCCTGGGGTTCATTCAACGCCGTCTGGAGAAGATGAAGTACTTTAATATACTTGGAATTGCCTGCCACCTCGAGAGCCTTGTTATGATACTGTCTCCCGGCAAATGTGAGTGACGCTGCTTCGAAAGCCTTGTAGAGGATTGGTGACAGTATTCGCATCTCTTTGGCCTCACGTAGCGCAATGGTGCCGCTGACATTGACCGGACTGAAGTTATCAACCAGACGTTCAATGAAGAACTCTATTGCAACACCAGCTGCCATGGGGTCTGTTAGGACACGCTTTTCTGTCAGGAATGGAGCAGACTCGTGGACTAGACCGTCGTAAGTGGCAGGGCAGAGTAAATGAGAGTAAAGACAGAAAGAGCATACTTCGCTGACAACTCTGGCCTTCGTGATCCTCGCTCAAGACCATAGCATCGCGAGGGATTAAAGATACTTGCTCAGCGTCTTTCACAGACAAATCTGAGTCCTCAAGTGCATCTTCATCATCCCAGTCGTTCGGCTTTCGACCTAGATGAAGTGGTCTCCTCCTTGATAGAGACCCTTCCTCAGCCTTCACGGCAGGATTGTTGGCCAGCTGACGAGCCTCCGCCAGCTGCTGCTTCAAGCTCTCACAAGAGCGTAGCAAGTTGTCAATAAGAGTGGCTTGTTGAATATACTGGCGGTCTCGCTTGCTGGTGCCATAATCACATTCCGAGGGTGTGCCCCGCAAACAGCAAGCACCGCATGGTTTGACACGATCGCACTGTTATGGTATGCATTAGTACAAGGCTGCGGATGAATGAGAATATGGTTGAAACAAGGTGGTAGTGGTGAATGCCTCGCATAGGTTTTCAGTGTAGTGTGGTGTGGATATACCTTGACTTTGCGTTTATGGCAATTTAAGCATGAATAGGTGGGTCGGACTTTCTTTCGCGCAACCGCTTTGCTTGGTGCGGGAGGGTCAAGCTGATCCTTTTTCGGGCGATTCTCCAAGGTACCGTTGCTCATTGCAGTCGAAGGGATCAAAGCTTATGCGGCTCACCACCTGTGTTTGCGGGGGAAAGGCGTTGCTGGAGAATCGTGTTCGTGCCAGCTCAGGTCTTGCTCTTTATGCGAAAGCGATGCAGGCTGGAGTCTGGATTGTCGACGAACAAAGTCTATTGTCAGAATCATGGGATGGATGGAGAGAGAGATAGCTAAAGTCCGACGTGCAACCACAGGCTAAGAAGCAGTAGTAACGGTCATCGAGCACCGTCAGTGGTGGCTTACACCAGGAGAAATGACGACGAGAGCTCCGATTTTGCAAGGGTGTTCGTGGAGTGCTCTGGTTCCGGGGGCGGGCTGGATCCGTGGTTCAGCAGAACGAAAGACCTGGAAAGCTTTCAAATCATGCCCGCGCGATCAGTTGATTATTTGAAATGTGCTGTCTAGCCCGGCCTTTGCCTCTCCCCACTTTCTCGCAGCGACCTGGTGGCGGCCCCAGTGATTCGACCAGCCGAAGGGATAGCAGGCAGGCGCCGTCCCAAAAAGCTCTGTGGATCAGTCACATCGAGGCTGAGGACTCAGCATACACCGGTATCCAAGGCGTCAATCATTGTCCAGAATTGCTGAGTGTGTCATGGTAGTTTGCACCGTTGCGATTTGGAATCAATTTCCGTCGCTAGTTCGAAGGGGAAGGAAGGGACTCTCCCCGTAGCCTGAGGGGGAGATCTGATTGCCGCCGGGTCGGGCCTGATTAGTCAATCGAGAGATCGGGGATCCAGGGGTGCCAAGGAAGGTGATCCCCCCTATGTCGATCGAGCATTGTGCAGAGATCGGCGCTCTTAGTGTGATGCGATAGCCTCTTTGAGAACCAGTGAGGATATGGAGCGTGATCAATCGCATTGTTATTGCCAATCTGGTCCAAGGGCCGCCAGACGAATGGCATATCAAAGACAAGTCCCGTTTTCTGGCTCTCTGTCACCACAGAATAGGAGGTGGGTTTTGTACTGGTTTGGCGATCATCGCGGTAGGCAACCAACACGAACCCTGCCACATCGAAGATCGCCGCTGTCAGCCATTTCCAGGAAATCCCTCGACATTGCTGCATCATACCTATTCGGTCATAGCGTCTTGTTTCATGCATAATAACGTTGAGACATCAGGCCAGTGACATCCCTACCTACACAAGCAGTTGGGTTGTCAGCTTATTCCCGTCCCAGCACGAGTGAGGTATGCCCTTGCAGTCATTGCAAACAAGTGCGGTCACTGTTGCATCTTTCCTTCATACTCAAAGGCGCTTCCTCAAGAATAGTACGAGGAATGAAAATAGGATAATTCTTTGCTTGGTAAGGATGGATGAGGCTGGGAGAGAAGTATTACGCGGGAGGAGAACACAAGCCACGAGGTTTCGTGGTCTTCGTTTGGCTTTCAGTCAAACAAGCAAACACTGCCAAAGAGAAAGCAGGATTCTACAGATATGCAAACAGGGAAGGCTCTTCTCTTCCTCTATCCATCCTCTGTCCGAGACAACGCACAAAGTTACAGTACTGCAGGTCCACGATAATGGTGAGTTCAGCACACGACCTAAGAGTTTCATGACAAGCACCGACAACCAACCTATAAGGATGAAAGCGATACACTCAATCCAGTCGATCTCTGAACACATGCTATCTCCATACATCCTGACCATGTGGGATTTCTCCATGGCACGCATCCAAGAATAAGGGTGACCTTGTCATCATATTGATTTATGGTATGACTGTGAGGCTTTTGTACTATGTTGATAATCCAGATTTTTCACCGTCCGTTGCATCCAACCTTTGCTGACGCGAAAGCAGGCATCTCGTTTGAGCGAAGTATCCTTTAAAACACTCGAAGAACATTTATTCTAGATAACCAATTCTACGTTAGCCGATTTAGCTGCAACATCTGGCAAACCATACACTTAATCGGAACCATATAGAACTAGTTATGAGCTGGTAAGTCAATGGACAACCACCCATCTCGCTATAATACCACATTCAGTATTTAGATAATCCCTAACATCATTGTGTCATGCCTCGATCTTCCGTCGACTCTTCTCATTCCGGCACACCTCGTAATGACCTCCACCTCTGATCTTCGCCCCATCGGTCACGCATACCTAGCCACGACACTTGCTTTCCTCATGCTCGCCGTTGGTCGTCGTGAATCTGCAATCCCACGTACGGCGCATAGAATACCTTCCATGAGGACCCGACAACTGGCTCTGCCTCGACAGCACAGCCATCTACATCGGCTTCTGCGCCCGCATCCTCGTCGAGGTGTAGACTTGAGTTGGGGGCCAAATCTCGACGAAGGAGGTCATGATTAGTCGAGAAAAGCCACCTTGACTTGAAGCACTGGTCGAGGGCGAATCTGGTTCTGTTGGTCGCGTAGGCGGCGTCGGTGACAAGGCGCAATGGGGTGGTCGTCCGATGCGGAAGGGGTCTGTCGCCGTACAGAAAGCAGTTATCTTCCCGCTGGGCTGGACCAAAGCGACATCGACTTATACTCCCGGCGGATGCTATGACCTTTCTCTAGATGGTGCCGTTGGCGAACTCATTTACGTTATGAGCTGGACCAGACCACAGCGGCATATGGAAATAAAATACTCTCACTTCAAACTGATCAGCCACAGAACGAGCTAGCCAGTTAACTGGTTTGTTATAGCAGGCATCGGGATTTTGAAAGTACTGCAAGCTGGAGACCTTTTCGAGGGCCTCAGCTGCGGTTGGACTGTGAACTTAACCACAATAGAGACGGTTCCAACCTCCTCACCTTAGTGAACACACTCGCAACAACAGCAACACGAGCTGAGTCTCATTCTTCGTTCAGCATACTGATTGAGCCCAACTGAAAAGCGCTCTAGCAGTTTTGTTCAGGAGCTGGTGAGGTACTGAGTGTTGAACTCAATGACTCGCAATGCCAGGAAGATATTCTGCACACTTGAGGCTGCAAAGATATCCTTGCAGGTTAAGAGCTCGTTATCACGCCGTCTCACACCTCGGTACTATTGGACAAGTTACCCCACGTTTCAACAGAATCCCGAATGAGATACGAAATCACTAAGTAGAACAAGCCCAAGCCACATCTTCCTGTGCATTGCGGCTTGACGGAAGATGAAATTTCCGGCGCCTCCACAAGTGTGGGTCAGCCCAGGCAGACTACTCGGTATTTGCAATACCGTTCTTATTTTTGGGACACGCATCAGCCCTACGAGTCTTAGCCCTGCTTGAATCTGCAGAACCACTTGTCCACTTGGTGCCCCCCACCCCTTAGTTGGGTTTTCTCTCTCGTCACCTTGTGCTACTCAATATAAAGGCTACGTTGCCTGGTCTTCTCCAGGGTCCGAGAATCAAGCTTACAATCAACACTTGCACCCGCTATGTTGCCCGACTGTCTGGTTATGGATTGTCGCACTCAGCTTGCAACTATCGTTCCTTGATGGCTTATATGACAAACGGACACCTCATCAGAACTGCTAAAGGATTGGAGTGTTTTCTGCCAGATTAGGAAACACATCGAACGACAGCTCGCTGCCATGGGCAAGCCCGGTCGTGCTCGTGAGGCAGCCGACTTGATCGGATCTATCGAGCAAACTTACAAGGAGGCTCGAGTCATCGTGCTCGTGTGTCTCGCATCGTGGCTTGTGGGTCAACTCAGATTCAGTTTCGCTTGGCTATTTTTCGTCCTTGCAGCCAGCCGCACCTACACCAATGTGTCCATGAAGCGTATGCAGCGAGTTGTTCGGGACGATTGCCAGCGCTATCACGCTACCAAGATCCTGGCCCACGGCGAGACTATCAATTGGGTAAATGGAATCCTCCAACGTCTCTGGCACATGAATCAAGCTCAAATAAGTGAACAAATCGTTCGTCACGTGAATGATGGCCTCGCTCGTCGCACCTGGACCGAGCCCGACACACCGCCCCAGAAAGTCATTCTTCATTCGCTTGCCTTGATTGACTTGCCGCTTCAAATGACGCGAGTCTTTGTCCATCGCAAGCCCTCTTCGCCGAACCTGATCTTCGAAGGCCGATTCCAAGTGAACCTAGCACCGCATGGGACCGATCACCATGGTTTACTAGAAGTCTTTGAGCACCCGCTCATTGATCTCACAATTGTTCGTGATATTGACGAGCACGATCGCCATCGTTATCACAGCCATCATCACCACAATCTCGCTGTGCAGGTGCGACAGTTCACTAGTCAAGGGTCACTGCGGATCGAGTTGGACCTGGAAGGCGAACAGCCCGCCTTGCTCCAGCCGCATATTGAGCTGCAGGAGCAGCCGAAGATGGACTGCACGATCAAGTCCATCAGCCAACACCATTTCCCATTTCATTTCGCCCACCATGTCGACTGGCGCCGAGTGGTGGAGATGCAGCTACGCGAAGGACTAGGATGGGCCTTCCGTCGACCACTGCCTCTAGGGGAAAGGTGGCTGATCACGATGATGACGTGGTGGTGGCATATTCTCAACTAGGCTCGTGACGATCCCGCTTCATGATTTATCCCCGGAGCGGTGGAGGATCTGTTCAGCCCTGGAGGATTTTAAGGCCATAGGGCTGAAAAAAAAAGGGTGTCGGCGATCGCGAATCAAATGGACAGAAACGGTGTTGCCTATTGCCCACAATGGCTGCCGTATGCGTATTGAAAAATACGGTCGGCAACCGCCCCCGGATCGAATTTGCCGAGGCCAACTCTGGGATGACCCACGCCGGGTGGCTGGAGAAGCTCACACTTTAAATAACGCCTATTTGCGACCTCGGCTGGGCAGTGAAGCGAGCTGTTGCTGCTGCTTTGCTTTGCTGCAGCTGCAGCTCATTGCACTTCATGCTCTGTATGTGCTATACTCATGTTAGCGAATGTTGTTTCACAGCTGGGAGGTGCCAGTTCTTGAGTGGGTTGTTTTGATTACTCTCCATGGTTTCACCGAGGTTCGATGGACTTCTCTCCGAGGGTAATGTGTGTGTTAGTGTGTTAGTGTGATGAGAAGTGCACGGCTAACAATAAGCTATGACGATGATCAGGTGATGATCCGTGGCGAGAATAACGAATGGAAACAATAAGAGAACGGGAAGAGAAGAAAAAAAGAGACTGTTCACGGTGGACTGAAGCGGCAAGCGGACTGATGTCATGGTGTAGTCAGTTTTGGGTCTCAGGCACCGCCCCACAATCCCATCCAACCCACACCAACAACTCAACTCACTGCATCATCCTTGGATTTTCCTTTTCCCGCATTCTTTTTCCTTCCCATCTTTTATCTTCATCCACTTATTCCCATCCCATCTCATCCCTCCCTCCGCTACCCGCTACCGCTAAAACTGCAAATCACACGTTTATTCGGTCTTCAATGTGGCTTTCTAAATTTGGGTTGACTTAGCCCCCTTTGTGTGTGAGAGGACTGAGGCTTGACACCTGCTGGACGGAAACGTGTTTCACCACTCCCTATCACCTACTACACTAGTATCTTATGCTTAGCATCCATCCATGTCGCCTAGCAACTCTCCACCGATTCAGCCAACCCGCTCCTTTTCCCAGTCGGATGAGCTGATGGTAGGTGAATCCCTGATCCTGCATCTTGATTCATCCTTCCCCAAATTGTAATACTGGATTGTTGACCGATCACATCCTCCCCGTAGAATGGCCCTCACTCGCCTATGGTCCAAGCACACTCTGGGCACGATGCATCCAACGAGACTTCGGCTGAGGCGTGTCAATCAGTGGCCGAGTATCTAACTGACACGTCCAACTATCATCATGATATGCTTTACGATCTCTTCGAGGTCGTGCGATCGACGGTTCCCAGCCATGCAGACGCCCTGCTAAAACTCATCCGAAGACGCGCCTCCATAGAAGAGGTGCGTTCCTATCTGGACCAGACTCTCGCCGAGATGCACGCTGCCGGGAAGGATTCGCATGCGCTGCAACAACTATACGGCATTTGGCAAGGGATTGAGGTGGAAAGTGAAGCACCCAAGTTCCGACCCATGATGATGGATATCCGCTATCTGACGGGCAATGCTCCCTTTCGGGTGCCCGCGAAGCCTTGGACCAGCGTCACGGATGACGACGACCTCGTATCCCATTTAGTTTCCTTGTATCTGACATGGGACTATCCGTTCTTTGCATTTATGGACCGCAAGTCCTTCCTGAAGCATATGGCGATGGGGAATGTGGATTCAGACTTCTGCAGCCCATTCTTAGTCAATGCGCTGCTCGCCAACGCATGCGTAAGTCCGGAAAATCTGCCCGTCGTCCTTAGCCTGTTACTGAAGTTGTGGGATGGCACCGACACAGTACTACTCAACCTATTCTGAGGCGTACACGGTTCCGGGGGATGTGAGGACGAAAGGTGCGGACTTCCTCGCGGAAGCGGAGCGCCACATGAAAAGACACCAATTCGAAAGGGGCAATGATATTCGACTACCGACCCTGCAAGCGATCCTTCTCCTCTACGAGAGGTAAGTTCCGTACTCATGTGACTGCTCTTGTCGTTACGAATCCTTCGGTGCCTGATGATCGAATGCCTTCTAGATACTCCGTCTCAGGAAATGGTGATCATGGCTATGCCATGCTACATCGTGCCATCGAAATGGCAGAGTCTCTAGGGATTATCAATCATAAACGGCGAGAGCTCAAGACATCGCAGATGTCTGAAGACATGATTATCTCCATCAAGCGGACCGCTTGGGGCCTCTATCAAATCGACACGTAAGTCCCGATCGACCTCATCAAAAAGAATTCTATGGACTAAAGATTCTCGCACAAATCTTATCACAGGGTTGTTCACACGAACTTTCTCAAGCCAAGCCGTGTGAACTCAGTGAGCATTGACCGGATTGCGCGGGACGACGCAGGCGCAGGAGATATATGGACTCCCTACCCCCTTCCTCGCCCCGCCCGACTATCTTATCTGAGTCAGTACTTCGATGATGCTTGTCAGCTGTCTGACATTGCCCGTGACATCTCTCGGAGCTTGTCCAAGGAAGGAAACTCTGCTCCCGGTTACAATCAGCGCAAACGGGAGCTCTATCTGCGGCTCCGCAAATGGCAGCGGGGACTTCCGCCGTGCTTTGATCCAGCTGAAAAGCCCGCTCCCCATATTATCCTCCTCTGGTTGGTGCCGCCCCTTCTTCCCCTGTATGCCCAAGCTAATGAGGGTAACAGGATGCGATATCACACACTAGTGATTAATCTCTGCTTCGATGCCCTCGGCCCCAATGCACGATTGTCCCATCAGAACGAAACGTCCGACGCCAAAGATCAGTTCAACCCGTTTGCCATTGCCATCTCGTCCGCGCGATCGATTGCCTCTCTCGCTCGACTCCAGCGAACGGAGTTCGGGATGGAACACGCCCACCAGTTTGCCATGTACGCCGTGAACCTCGCGCTGTTTGCTCTCCTCGAGCAGAAGAGCTTCGATATCCTTGACCAAGACTTCTTGACTTTGACCAGTGCCTTTTCGATTATCGCCTGTCGGTCCCAGGTGGGCCGCAACCTGTTTCATCTGTTCAAACTGTCCGTGCGCTCTCGCAACCAGGGATCGAGAGTCGCACGCTCCACGGACGTCCCTCCCGGCATCAAGGAATTGTTCCGGCAGGACTCGGAGTCCCAACAGCCCGACCGATGGGACCACTACGCCGAGGGGTTGACCAAAGCTGACGGCGACCCCAGCTACATTGATGGGATGGGAAGCGAAGTGAAGTCGTCGGCGGCGACTGGGATGCACGATATGCTCGAGCGGTATGAGCGACTGAGCGTGGGGAAAGAGGAGGGGTGGGGGGCCCGTTCTCGGAGAGGGATGTTCTGATTGCTGCGCCTGGGCATATGATTTACAGGACCGCAATTTGTATATAAGCTAGGAGGTACAGTACATAGCAAGCATGACTCATTGATGATGCCGGTGTAAGATAGAAGCAATACAACAAGACTGTTGCCCCGGAAAGATAAACACGACTGAGCGCTGATGCCTACTACGTCTTTCCTAAATGCCCCCGACAACAGATTCCGCATCACCTGCGACCCAATACCTTTGAGAATCTGACTCAACTCCTCCCACATCCTCAGCTGCGTCTTCCTTCTTCACTGGCCACAACTCATGCGACCTGACCACCCCATCCGACATATACTGTCCATGACGCTCCCACCCCGCAACCGCCCCGGCCACCCAACGTCCTCCCACCGATCTCAGTATCCCTCCCCAACACCTTCAACGCCACCCTCTGTACCACTATTGTACCGCAATGTGGTAGTCGGCGGCGAGACCGAGGCCGGTGTTTGTGCCGGTGATGACGATGGTATGGTCCTGTTGTGGGGGGATTCGGGCAGGGTTGGGGGTGTGGGGAATTAGGAGTGGAGGAGGGTCGGGGGGGAGTGCAGTCGAGGTACAGTTGAGGTGGGTTTGTTTATGTGAACTCTTGTGTGTATCAGGATGCGTGTTTACAACGTACAAGGAAGCTACTATTGGTGCATGTACACACACTGGCCAGTATCCATGAGCGAGACGCCCACAGTCTTCGGAGTATCGGACACTGAGTTCGGGTTCGATGATGGAGAACCTTAGTTGAACTTTTATCGCCATGCGCCACGAGGATACATCCTGATTTCAGGTGCAGATGCTCCGGATATACGATGTAAGTTACTGTGGTTCTTCCAGAGACCTACACATGCACAAAAGAAGCAATAGATTCATTTAACTCCATACTATACACGACCCTATGTCCACCCAATTAGTCTTCCGGATTGGATATACAACATTTCAAATACACAGGCATTCTGGGTTAATCAATATCAACATCACGCTACATCCCCTCACACCACCAAACCCATCCATTACAAGGCCGTGATGGAGAGGCGCTTTGCCCCTCCGTTGCCCGTCAGCAGGGCCGAGCCGCTGGATTGGCGGAGATGGTTCTGATGGGTCTCAAGCTCCTCCACGTCCAGGCTGAAGCGGCGCGGGCGCTGCCACATGCCCATCGATTCATCGGTCTTGCCGGCTTCGAGCTTGGTGGGGGAGAGGCCGAACTTCGTGGCAATGTCCTGCACCCGTTCCTGGGCAGCCGTGGCGTCGATCGCCGCGCTCTGGCCCTCCTTGGCCAGGCGTTCTTGGGCGTATTGCAGCAACTCTAGATGCTGGGTCACTGCGTTGACCGCCGCATTGTGGTCGCTGGTCTCGCTGTTCAGGAGCTCCGCAAGGGCGGTCTCGTGCAGGGCGGCAGCAGCGAGATGGTTGCCCGAGGCCGTGTAGAGGCCAGACAGCAGCTTGTTCATTTCCAGCGTCACCGGGTCGGCATTACCCCAGACCTGGCGCAGGTTGTAGCAGATATCCTTGCCGAGTGCCGTTGCAGCGCCGACCTGGCCGCGACAGTACCGGGTTTCCACAAGCCGACGACCAATCCAGACCACAGCGGGTAGAGACCAAGTCTTTTGCACAATGCGGGAGGTCCAGAGATCGGTGAGGATAGACTATGAAAGATGTTAGTGTTGGTGAATACCCTGCCATGGGCAAGTTGTCGCTTACCTCCAAGTCTTCGAACATCTCGTGTTCGCCCAAGACAGTCACCAAGTCATTGAGCTCCGAGAAGGGCAGCTCGGCGTATTCCATCGGGAGATCTCGCGCGTTCGCCATAATCTCCTGCAGGAGCATTTGCGACTCGAACGACATATTCTTCGCGGTCGTGGCTTCGGTGCACTTGTTCACCTTGTAGCCGCATAGATACAGGCAAAGCTTGATGGCCGTAAAGATGCTCTCCGGCAATCGTAGTCCGTCAGTCAAATGGACAAATGAGTGGAAGACGCCGGTCACATCAGCCGCATCCTGGAAGCGCGACCGGTTGCACAGGTCTCGCACGAGCCCGGTGGCCTGCGTCACAATATTGATGTTATAGTCATCGTTGGGCGACTCGCGACGGCACATGACGTAAAACTGGTGCACAACATCTTTCTTCCGCAGCGGTTGAGCCACCGAGAGCGTGTTGCAGAAGTATTCGTAGAGCTTGTCCTGGGTGTCTTGAGCCGCGGCGCTGCGCTTCTGCTCCATTTGCAGCTGGTGCAGCTTGTCGCCTGCCGCCAAGGTAGGCATAAGATCATGGCTGGACAGATGCTGTTGGAAGACGCTGTATACCCGCCCTTCGCGAGACAAATCATCCAAGATCTGTCGCGCAGAACGTGTGCGACCAAACACTTCCTCGAATGCTGCAACGAATGCTGCAGGTCGGTACTCACCCAGATTCTGGCGGTGAGAAGCCGGTGTATCATGGATCACCTGCTGGTGCAGCTCGTTGATGAGCTCCCAACCTTCATCGATAAATCCGCATTCAAGGTAGATTTCTGCCAAGCCATGGGCGCGTTCTACCAGTGTATCGTGATTGGCAGTGACATGAACGACCTCGTCGACGTGCTCATGAAGTAGCTCGGCTCCCTGGCGGCGGGACTCTGGATTACCCTGAAGGGCATACAGTCGTGCTATCTCACGAAGCCACAGGTGCGTCGTTGGTGCAGATAGCCCTTGCTGCTGCTTTGACAAGGCAAGCTCTTCCGTGTAGAAGGCCCGGGCTTGCGGGGATGTATCCTTCTGGAGCATAAATAACTGGGCCATGCGATGCTTAATATCCATAGGCAGCGGCTGAGTCATGTCAGGGAGCGATCGCGAAGCCTCAGCAGAAGGAACCCAGTCATTGGTCTTGAGAGCTTGTTCGTAAAGCTGAAGTGCCTCGCTTCTACGCTGAGGATGACCAGAGCAGATTCCTGCAAGAGCCATCGTCGCGTCACGGGTTCGAGGGTCTGTAGGACCATACAGTTTCTTGCAGAGCTGATGATGCTGCGAGGCGACCTGATACCGCTCATTATCCCCGGCTTCGGTTGGAGTGTTCTCCAAGATGGACATGTATCCACTGTAGGTCTTGGGAAGCAGGCCCTCCAAAAGAGCCCGGTCGTACCCGTCTTTCTCGTCAAAATGCACGAGGGTGGGCCACAGGTGCCGGTACACATCAAGAGCATCTTCCCACTTCTTGTCTTGCTCGTACAAAGTGACCAAAGCTACTGCAGCACGAACACCAGATGATGTTACCCTGCCGTCTGGGATGCAGGCCTTGTAAATCTTACTGTAGCTGTCTTCCGCCTCAGCATGACGGTCAAGGCGAAGCGCCAAATCGGCTTCATAGTAGCGACTGTCAAGGGTATGCTTATCGTTGCTGCCTAGTCTCGATGCAAAGAAGTCGCTAACCTGGTGCAACAACACCATCGCTTTGTCGAATTGGAAGGTCGTCTCATAGAATTCGACGACAGTTTTGACGACAGTCGTGACTGAGGGAACGGCGACTTGATCCGCGGTGATGGATGCTTTGAAAGCATTTCCGTAGACGATAGTAGCCAGTGCCACGTCCAGACGCCGGAACAGACAGTAAGCATGATCGAGGGCAAGGCTGGCCATCAGAGGCGCCTGCTCCGAGGGGAATCTGGCCTTGGAATGTGGATCCTCGACAGTAGGCCAGAGGTGCTTGAGCACTGCCCAGGCGCATTCATTGCCTTCGCGCCATTTCTCTGCTGCCATTCGCTGACTTGCCAGCTGGTGAGATAAGGCTAGGATTGACATTAAGTCACGCTCACTGCCAGCTGATGCAACAGTATCAATCCAGCCAGGGAGCAGTTCATTATCCTCAGGGGAGAGTGTCGACAAGCGCGAGCCGATGGAGCTGGCAGTGCTCTTGGTGGGGATAATACCTTCGGTGAGAGACTCGGCCAGAGAGACAGCCTGGGGGGTGTATTGCTGGCCGGAAGACTTGTAATACTTCCACATTTGCAGAGCAAGGGCACGATCCATATCTTTCAGACCCATTTGCCGGGCTTCACTGCGAAGCTCCTCCGCACGTTTGACCATCTGTGGCGAATTCACGCCGCCGCCTGTCTCCAAATCTACCTCCAGGTCGCGTAGTATGCCTGTAGCCTGGTCAGGACGACCTTGACGACGCAGGAATTGGGAGTAATAGAAGGCCACCCTTGTTTTCTGATCCCAGGAGTCTGTGGAATCGGAGCCGCGAGCAGATAGGCCTGCCCACAGTCGAGACAGCACTGCATCTGCTTTTCCGATCTGGTTGTTCTCCTCATACATCTTGGCTAGGTAGAGGGAATAGGCCACTCGCCGCGGGTCGGTCGCATCCATTGAATGAAGCATTGTCTCATACTTGGTTCGCGCAAGCTCCAACGCCAACTCGTCTGGAGGCGCGATTTCAAAGTTCTTGGTGAGGTAATCGGCTGCTGACATAGTTTCGGGTGAATGAGCACCGTATGTCTGCACTGTCTGATGGTAAAACTGTTTAGCAGCAGAGTATGCCTCATCGGGTTGTTTGTTGGCATTATAAGATTTTACCAGCTTGTCAAGATACTGCAGTCTTTGCCCAAAGCCAATATCGGATGAGCCCCATCCGGACAGTGCCATGTCCTTCAGAGCATCAGTCTTCATGCCTGCGGTGCGATCCGCTTGGCCGTTGGCTACAAGCATTTGTTCGAGGTCGCGTGTGATTTTGTTGGAAGGTCCCAGTTGCGAACGACTGCGCATCCAAGCTTCGTACAGGTGATCGTTGGCCCAGCTGGCATGTGTCTGTTCGGCAGCACGAGCGCTAAGAAGCAAGCTTTGCAACAGAGCGGGAGACTCATTCCCCAAAACCACACGACGAACACCAACTGCCAGTCGGTATAGTTCCACAATGCTCGAGCGACTAAACTGGGATTCCCGGTTGGTAAGCTCTAGCTGGGCGAAGAGAACAGTGTCGGGTAGAGCACGACGGAATGTTGCGTCGAAAGAGATCTCACGATCGGAAGATGCCATTGGCGATGCCAGCATATGCGATAGCCAGTAGCGTGCGGTGTACTCAAGCAGGACATAAGCGTCCAAGTAACGATCGCGCACAAACACGCTCATCTTGTCCCACGAGAGGGAGACCTCGTCAGTGACTGTACGGCGAACCCAGGCTAAACAGCGGATCAAAAGGTCGAAATGAGCATCCGCTAAAGAGAACGGCAGTTCCTGACGCATTTGAGCCCGCGCTTGAAGGTGCTCACGGATCATGGGATGACGGAAAGACACAAACCCATCACGAACAGTGACTAGACGCTTCAGGGGCTGGAAGAGGTCACGCTCGAGGTTAGAAGTCCGAGGCGCCACTTTCAGTGTCTTGATATCAACTGCCAAAAGTTGTTCCACCTCTGGGATGCGCAAGGGACGCTCGCTGGCCGCTAGCCACCCCAGAAGATTCTGCGCACCTTGACGTTTGATATTGGTAGTACGCAGATGGTGGTCGATCAAATCGCCCAGCGTATTGGGCATCTTTGCAACAGCAGACGTCATCTCGCTGACAGTCGTTCGCTGCTGCATCGCCTCTACGGCCAGCTGTGCCCATATGAAGCAGCCCTGGGAGCGGGATACGATTGCCGCCCCCAATGACTCCCGTTGAGACGGCTCGAGTCCAGAGAACGAAGAATCGGCCGTCATCATGTCGCTGACCGCGACTTGCATATCATGCTGGATTGTAGCGGCATTCATAGCAACCTGGTGTGTCTTCGTGGTCTCGCGGATTGGCAGTATATCCTTAGACATGGGTCGGCTGAAAATGATCAACTTGGAAGGGGTATCGGTCACTGTGTCTTGTAGCAATCCCAAAAACGCGCTGACAGTTGTTTCAGCGTGCTTCATTTGGTCGAACCCATCGACCACCAACATAAAGTGCAAATTGGACTGTACGGCAGCGCGAATGGCAGTCCAAAGCTGGCCTTCTACTTGAGGGTCGGTCGCACCAGCTACTGCCAGCTCGATAGCGCCGGTCACAGCAGTCAATATGGCATCTTGAGTCCTGCGGCTAGTCACTGAGTGATCAAGGATCTGGATCAGAATCCCCTTAAGAATGCTCAGCGTGAGCGTTGTGATGGGTACGTCCGATCTGATGATAATCGGAATGACATTCCAGATATCATACTCCGAGGAAGCCTGAAGTCGCTCGACAGTCCATTGAGCGAGCGCACTCTTCCCTGAGCCGGGATTTCCTCGGATCATCATAAGACTTCGTCGACTCATGGCGAAAGTAGTCAGATGTGGCTCGAACCAGGAGAAGGATCCGTCCGCTAAGGAGTGGTTCTGGCCTTCAAGAAGCATCTGCAACGGACGATCTTGGAGCTCGAGGAACTGATAAATGACCGACAAATTGACTGAGGTCTGATGTTTAGCCATTCCTGATTGCAGCACAAGCTCGGATACACGACGCCAGTGAGTAGCGAAGCGGTTGAAGTACCGGAAGAAGGCCATATCGATAGCCGTGTTCATAGACTGCCAATGCTGGGTCTTCGCTCCTTGGCGATATTCCCAAGCTACGTGGATGACAAGTTGCAAGATATGAGCGTAGATCTCGGCAACCTGCTGTTGCAGAGGTCGAGATGTAGGGAAGTAGGTTTCCTGCTGGAGGAGGAGCGAGATACCCATAGTGATCCGACCATAGCGACCGAACAGGCTTTCAATTACGTCGAGTTGGTCGATACCCATCTGTATTTCTAGTTAGAACATAGCTTGCGATATCGGATGGAAAGAATCACATACCTCAAGCAGGAGCAGCGTTGTCCCCCAGACAAGCGCAGTGGCTTCATCAGCGCCATCCATGTAACTTGACACAGCGTCGCGCAATGAACCAACAGCAACAGCGAGACGCGAAGCTCGTCTGAGAACACCGTCCAATCGACTACCGTCCGCGGGCATGCGCCGAAGTCGCTCTGCCGCAATAGTATCGAAGAAGACATCGAGACTCGGGGCTTTGTTTTCGATCTCCTCCGCCGTTAGGCCCAGCCGTGCGGGACATTCTTCAGAGACAGTGTTGACTGTCTCCCGCAGGATTGGAAGCGATGTGACGCCTCCGTTCACTGCAATTGGCTCCATTGCGTTATTGGAAGCCATGCTGCATTCAATTCAACGAAGTAGGAAACCGGGGCAGCATAGCCATGAATGGTTTGCATTTGGCTCATGTGTGGTTACGAGGCACTATATGAACTTTGCACCACCATCGAGGTCAATGATGTTAAGGGAGTCCCGGAATTCCGAATGCTGAGCAATCTTGACATCATAATTGTCGTCCTTTCAGCACCACATCCTTCGGGGATTGTTACAGACAAATTGACTGCATGGTAACCGTGGATCGGGAGGCCCGGCGCGAAGTCTGTCGCTGTGGTAAATCTGGTAAAGAAGAGATTGTTCGGTATAGTTCCAGGCAGACCGAGCATAAGCCACGTGAAATCAGCGTAGTCGTGGTGTCATGGGCATTGCTGTTGTCGGTCAACGACGAGTGCGATGCGTCATGGACGAGCAAAAGTCAATGACATCACGAGGATAGTAGGTTTTCTGTGGCCGCCATACGTAAGATGGAAATGGCATCCATGAAGAGAAAGGAGTTATACTATATGACTGACTTTGAGGATTAGAAGCAAGTGGGTATTTGTTGAGTATGGGTAGGAGCGATAGGTTTCTGGGGAAGCGGAGGTGTGGTGGTGGTGGATGTGGAGGAAGATGTGGTGGTGGTAAGTTAACTAAGGTATCGTTTTCTGGGGAGGGACAACATCTGCCGCGCACTCGCAAGTTCGTCACCCGAAAGCCAGCCACGTCGTACCCCACTGGATAATTGCTTTATCCCTAGTTTCTTACAGTCCTCTTGGCATTGTGTAATTACATTCAATATCTATCGCCTAGATGCGTTCTAAGCCCTTCGACTGGGAGTCTTGTTCTTAGGGTAGAGTCTCAAGAAGGTGACCAGAAACCATGTCCGCCCTACTCAAAGGTAAAGTGTCATAATTTTCTACATGCAGTAATGATGATGTGAATTAACCTTGGAACACAAAATTGAGCACAAGAGCAGCAACCGAGTCGCTCAGAACAGTGATATGATGCGTGAGGCTGCTGGCTATGGTGGAATCCTGGCTTTCTTATTTGTGAAAATGCTACAAAAAGGTCTACTGCCAATAGGTAAAAAATAATATAGAGAAGAACATGATCGCATTGGATCAGAGAGTCAAAGGTCATCACACAGCTGCGGAGCACAATGGCATTGGAAATTGCGTGGTCTTTACCCCCTGTTCTTCTTGAGACTATCGAGCCTGTCAACTTCACAGAATGATTAGACAGGATAATACGGTTTCAGTTACTCTCTGTAAGCATATATCATGGACCAGTACCTCAAATAATCAATATAGAGTAAATAATGTATTAAGTTCTCTAGACGGTCACCTTATGGCGCCTCCACTGCTTATACAGTGATTCACCATCGCTAGAGACTGGCCACATAGTAAGGTCGACAATTGTCATATCTTGACAATCTCGCATAATACAAAGAAAAGCATTGAACAGCACAAAGCAATCATGATACAGTAGTTGGTGAAAGATGCGCATTACCCGATTTCGTTGCTTATGTTCAGGGTCAACGTTGTTCGACCGGCGGCCGTTGGCCGTATCCAACATACGTGGCTGCCAATTGACGGCGCACCCACTTTGGAACCATGTCAGTGGCAGAACTCAAATTGCCATTGGAATATTACTTACTTCTCCCGCTTTGAAAGGCTTTTGACATGCAGGGCTGTCTTCTGATATGCAGCTGGGCAAAACTGATACCGTGGTGTTATAGTCCACTCCAAAGAAAAAGGGGATCGTATATCGTTCTTCGCCAGTGATATTGATGACCCGGTGGACAGTCGATTTAAATTTTCGGTTTGTCCTGCTTATTTTCAGCTACTATCTTTCCTTCGCAATTGCGATCTTAATTTTACCACATGGACAAACAATCCGCAATGTTAACCACCAGCGTGTTTGGCAGGGGCTGAACAGTGATCCACTCTTCGCTAGAGTTACGCACTTGCAGGGCTGGCACTTTGTCCTGGGAAAGAATGGTGATGCACTCATAGTCCTGCATTATCGATCAGGGTTTCTGGAAGGCACGGAGCAAGATGCTGATCCATATCAATCAGGAGAACCATGGACTCACCGTATGAGCGCCCAAGCCGATCCTGGACGTATCATTTGCCGATTGTGGAGGATAGTGTAGCATTCTGGATGTTGCGCCTGGGTACTCCATCATCGGGTCGAAGAACTCTTCTGGCAAGTCGAGTGCCAAAGCAAAGATTCGCATCAAGGACCGACATAGAGTTAATGCCTCTGCGAAGTATTCGATGTAAGTCCTTCGAAAACCAGGCAATTCGTCCTCAGAGGGCCACTGGTTGTCGCCATAGAGACCAAAGTCATCAGATGGAAGCGAGTCATGCGGTTCTCTTTGAGGATCTGCTGCAAGCTCATAGCCCACATCAAAGGACTCCGAGTACGCTCCAGGTGTGCTGACATTGTCAGGGTCTGGCTGTTGAAGCTCGAGTCCAGTCATTTGCTCGGCATACAGAGGCATGAAGCCGCGAAATTTCTGGCCTATATGTCAGAATTAATTCCACACAGAGAATTCCGGTCAGAGTGACCTTGGAGTTTGCTATGGAATATTGTGATTTCCGGTCGTCTGGGAGAGCGAAGAACTGGCACGCTGCTTCATGAAGTGCGGAGATAGTCGCTTGGGGAATTCCATGATTCTGTCGGTCCATGTTAGTTGTCATCACACTGGCAGATGTTGAGCTATCCGACCGTGATATAGAAGAACCCAACTTGCATACAGGCATCATGGATTTCTCTTGCTAGCGCTCGGCGTTCATCAAGCTGGGGACTGCGCAGAATGGTCAAGTCAATGACCGGAACCCTGCTGAAGTCTCCCCTGACTGAGGACTCTGGAAGTGACATATTGTCTTATTGTGAATAATGGAAGCAGCTTGCATACTCGATTGAAGAGGAAGTCACAGACTATGCATCGTGCGGAGAATGAGGGGTCAAACAGTTATACGAGGGGTGTCAGTCCGATAAGCCTCGCGGGCAGTTCGAATAAGACTACTAAGATATTGACTGTACAATGACTCCTGATAGACGATAAGATGACATGAGATTGTCGCTAGAATTTGGAGATAACATCCTGGACTATCTTGACTCGCCCATGCATTGGTACTGCAAATATATTTAAGGAGCTAGAACCACAGTTGACACGGTACTATCTATTATATGTGTCAGCTCTCAGTGACGTTTTGCTCTCTGAATGTTGTGTTGTATTTTACAATTAGTAGCTGATCCCCCAACCTAAGTTGGGCTGCATACCGGGCCTACCTTATGTATGCTCTGCGTGCATTCACAACATGGGGGAAACATTGCGCGCGGAATAACAGGATGGCCGAAATGGGCGTGGTGGGCAAGTGCAGTGGCAGACCCGCTTTCTACCGCACAGGGTTCTTTGAATGTTCCGAGCCGCTCCGGCCAATGAAGGCGGAAATATTGGAGGAAAGGAGGGGATGCCGAAAGCGAAAGCGAAAGCGCCGATTTCCCGACGTCACGGGGGTTGCGCATCGAGTCCACTGGATTCTTTCCCTTACCCAATGCTTCGTTCCTTCTCCTCAACTGCGCGATTTTCGCCCCTGAGACCTCCATCACCTTGACCGGATCGATTCGTACTGCGTGAATCATGCTCGCGCCGTACTGAGCTCCCCCCCATTCCGTTCGTCGAAGTGTCAAGCGACAGGGAGAAGCGCAATCGCGAGAAAAAAAAAATAGGAACAGCAATTACCTCCTATTTGTGTCAATGAGTTCTTGTTAGTCTTGAAGATCTTCTGAAGCTTCTCAATGCAGAATTCTCCAAAAAAAAAAAAAGCTAACCAGATCCTTGTTTTAGGAGCCATTGACCTCCCTGTTCTAATGCCACACACCCCGCTCTTCGGCTCCACGTTTGTCACTCACCCACCCCATCACAGCTAAGCATCGCATCCTGTGATGATGTCCTCAACTGACGCAGGCTCTCGCCGTGAGAGCCACCATATGGAGAATTCAGCGACCGCTTCTACAAGCTCCCCAGGGCGAGCCTCAGATCGCACTGATCGCAAAACACCTGTGCCCAAAGTATCCAACAACAATGCGCAAAACTTTTTGAATGGCTTGGAAGGGGATTTCAAATTGAAACACTTGGGTCTTCTCGGAGTGCTTGTGTGGTTCTTGTAAGCCACACCTTTCAGACCCAAACTCCCTGATAATTAGCAAAATCGCGCCGCTCATGCTCGTCCACCAATAGGTTTCTGCATGTCGTGGGGATATTCTTCTTCACCAAAGGGTTCTTGTTGACTAGAATGGTCCTGGAAAACAAGTCTTCATGCGATGTGCTTCCGTTAGCCGATACAAGTGTCAAGAAAAATGACGGGTGTTGGCATAAGAAGTCATTTGACAAGGCCGTCGTTCTCATCATCGATGCCCTAAGATATGATTTCACGGTTCCCTTTACCTCGGATGTGGACGCGGGATCAGACCCCCTATTCTATAATAATATCCCCGTCCTCTACGAGACAGCTGTGAACACACCGGAAAACGCCTTTTTGCTTCCGTTCATTGCTGACCCGCCAACAACCACGCTACAGCGGCTGAAAGGACTGACAACCGGAACACTGCCGACTTTTGTTGATGCTGGCTCCAACTTTGCCGGAACAGCCATTGACGAGGATAACATTGTTGCTCAGCTTCGCGCGGCCGGGAAGACTCTGGTTCATTTGGGTGATGATACGTGGCAGTCACTCTTCCCCGACTACTTCGATGCGAATCTGACACGCCCTTATGATTCATTCAATGTTTGGGACCTGCACACTGTTGACAACGGGGTGACGGAGCATCTCATTCCCCTTCTACATCCTGCTAATGCCACCAAATGGGACGTTGTCTTCGGGCACTATCTCGGAGTCGACCATGCGGGCCACCGCTACGGACCCAACCACCCAGCAATGGCCGCGAAGCTTCAACAAATGGACAAACTGATCCGCGATGTGATGGCAAAGCTGGACGACAAAACGCTTCTGGTAGTCATGGGCGACCACGGCATGGATTCCAAGGGCGACCACGGCGGCGAGTCGGATGATGAAGTGAATGCCGCATTGTGGATGTATTCGAAGAAGGGCATATTTGGGCGGACCAGCGAAGAGAATGCCAAGCCGCCCGCGCAGGCCAGCAACCGCTTTATTCCGCAGGTTGATCTTGTGCCCACGCTGTCTCTTCTTCTCGGCATACCCATCCCTTTCAACAATCTTGGTTCGCCAATTGAGGAAGCATTCGTCGGGCCTAATGGCAACAACTGGAAGAACCTAGTGACTGTGAACCGTCTGGCTTCGGCTCAGATCAAACGCTATCAGAAAGAGTATGCATCGGTACGTGGGGCGGAAGAAGGTAACAGCCTTCAATCAATTGAGCTGTGGAATGCAGCAGAGAACGACTGGCAGAATATCCCCTGGGTGGGCAAATCCAATCCCTCTACATTGCGACCGGTCTACGACTCGTATAGGCACTACCAGCGGAACACCCTCCAAGTCTGTCGCAGTCTATGGGCCAAATTTGACGAGTGGAGTATGGCCCAGGGTATCGCTATTCTGCTTGCTGCAATCGTCTTGCTTGTGTTTTATGCACGTGGTATCAGGACGGGGCAGACAGAGCTCAATAACGCTCTGCTTACATCCGTTGGAGCAGGCACTTGCGTGGGTGCTATCACTGGCGCTCTGCTTGTGCTTATAGGTGTGGGTGCTAGCCCGCTGATCGAAGAATCAGTCTTATTAGCAGCCACAGGAGGGATTCTCAGTGCTTCATGGTCTTTGTTCTCCAGCCCCAGGCAACTAACAGTGCCTCTACCTAAGACATTGTGGGGTTGGCTTGCTATCGTCTTCACCGTTGCACAGTCTGTCGGCTTTGCTTCTAATTCTTACACTATCTGGGAAGATGAAATACTCTTGTTCTTCCTTTCGACTTTTGGTGTTCTTGCTGGTGTATCTTCGATGCGCCAGAAGTTGACGGCGGACCGGGTCCTAGGTGTTTATCATTCCATTCTCTTCGTCATCTTGGGAAGAGTAGCATCTATGTCTCGCCTGTGTCGCGAAGAGCAAATGCCATTTTGTCGGTCGACTTACTACTCGTCGGCAACATCTTCGACCTCCGCCCCTTGGCAGCTCATCATTCCCCTGATCTTGGCCTTTGTACTCCCGACCGTCGTGAAGTCCTTTTACGCAGGTTCGAAATCGTATCAAGGCGCCGCCCCTCTCTGGATCGGGTCTGCGTTCCGACTGGGGCTATTCTTGGTTGCTGTCTTCTGGGTGCTCGAGGGTGCTGACGATGGTGAGTGGCTGCCGGTCAGCAAGGAGACATTGAAGTCAAGCCGGGTCTTCCTGGCTCAGCTTGTCCTAGCTCTGGCTTTTGCTGCAGGCACGACAGCTTTCATCTACACCAAGCCGTGCATCAGCATCAATGTCAGCCAGGGCAACAACGATCCTGAAGCCAAGGGTAAAACATCCTCGTTCTCGTCAGCAGGGAGAACGACCGTCACAATCTTGGGCTTCGGCAACGTCTATGGAACGCGGTACTTTCTCTTGGTCGTCAACTTCTGCCTTGGCATTATCCTTATGCAGAAGCCCATGGGCCAGGGAGCGATGGGGCTGCTGCTCTGGCAGATCCTCTCCTTGCTCGAAATCCTTGACACCAACGGCCTGGTGACTAGCAATTCGTCGATCGGACCAATCATCTTGGGGGTTCTGGGCTCGTTCTACTATTTCAAGACGGGCCACCAAGCCACGTTGAGCAGCATCCAGTGGGAGTCCGCTTTCATTCCTCTGTCCTCGGTGCAATACCCTTGGTCTCCGATCCTCGTCGTTCTCAACACCTTCGGTCCCCAGATCCTCACCGCGGTCGCCGTTCCCCTGACCGTCCTGTGGAAGCGGCCTCTGCAACTCAGCGAGGAAGCCACGTCGACGAGCAAGGCGAGCAACCCGGCGATCCGCATCCTCTCCGACGCCATCCAGGCGGCGAGCACCTACATCTTGTATTTCGCCACCATCAACGTGGCAACCACGATGTGGGCCGGCCATCTGCGCCGTCACCTCATGTTGTATCGGATCTTCAGCCCCCGCTTCATGATGGGCGCCGCTGTGCTGGGTGTAGTCGACATTGTCCTTATCTTGTTCTCCGTGGCCGGTGTGCGGTGGAGCATACTTAGCGTCGGCGACATCTTTGGGTGGTAGAGTGTTTGGCCTCTACCGGTCGATTAGCCCACCTTGGGGCCATTCTTCTTCCCTTGTTTCAGCTCTGACTGTCTATCTATTTACTTTCTTGAAGCTTGGATATGACGAGTATCAGCGGAGCTTGTAAAGTACATTTGAACTTGCATAATTTCCATCCAGCGCTTGGCAGGCGGTGGCGCTGCTAAGCCAACTGATAGAACTTGCGGTATATACTATGATAATCATTAAAATCAATTCAATACTTTCTCTGTTCAAGATAGGTGATTAGCAGCCGTATTCTCGAAATTAGTAGTATAGTTCCTGGGTGTGCTAGTCAACCCATGGTTGTAGTGCGATAAGTCCATAACAAATGGCATGGCACTACGTAGAAAATCAAAGCTTCAAAAAGAAATTAGCCCTATATGATCGCAGCACGAGCAAATCATCTTCCAACGCCAAACATCCTCATCTAGCAAGTCTATGTCAGATCGCGCCACGATCCCATTCAATCCGCTTCGGAGACCCCCCGGTCGCAACCTTAGAACCCAGCAGCGCAGCTAGCTACCCGATCACGTGCGCCGGACAATCGCCGCGGGTAATCTCCTCCAACAACGCGGGCGGGGGCCGATACAGCATGACATGGAAATGCTCGACGGCATGGACCGACTTGAGCGACCGCCAGTTCCGGAACCAGATCACCTGTGGAATCGCCTCATCATCAGCACAAACCGCACTGTCGCACCGACTCAGACCCCCTTTGGAACCGAAAAAAGTACCTGCTCCGGCGCCATGCGCGCGTGGAACGTCCGCCGCACGAACCGGTCGATCTCGCGGCGCGCGCGCGGCGTCAAATCGTCGACGACCGGATCCTCCTCCAGCGGGAATTTGGTCCACACCACGAGGTGCACGATGTCCGGCTCGAGGCCGTAGGGCCAGTCGTTGTATAAGATGCGGAGGTCCTCTACGTTTGTGGATTCGAAGGTTAGCTTATACCTTTTGACTGGGGGGGAGGGGGAATTCTTTGTTGTTGGATTGAGGGAAGGCAGGCCGACAAACCATCGAACTCAAACGGCCGCCCCTTGGCCCGCAAATCACTCGGCAGGCCTTCCCCCCACCGCAAGCGCTCCTTCACGACGAAGCGCATGATCGACCCGTGCTCGGCGATGATCCGCTCCTTGTACTCCAGGTACCGGCGCAGATCGCTGGGGAGGCGCTGGAAGCGGTCGATTCGGTTCGTGCCTGCCATCATTACCGTCACCGGGGATCTCGGTTAGCGGCTGGGTCTGTGATGCAAATAGCTTCCGCTATAGGAGATAAACGAATACGCAACGAATAAGCAACGCAACGCAACGCAACGCAACGCACATACGGACGAGCTCTGTGACGAGGTTCCATCCTTGTCTTTGGTAGAGGTGGTCGGGGGTCGAGAGGATGTCGATGTTCTTTTGCGAGATGTCGCGGAGGTAGCTGGGGCAGGTGGGGGTCCATTGGGACCGGGGGATGTTCATGAGCCAGTAGGGTAGGGGTGTTTCTTCTGGTGCTTCTTCTTTGGGGGCGTTGTGCTTCGGAATGGTCGGCGCGGGGGAGTCGGTCACGGTGGCTAGTGGGAGTTTCTCGGTCAGGTAGCCCTGTCGCTGGCGCGGCGGGAAGGCCGTTGTTGTCGGCATTGCTGCGACCGTTGTGGGTGACATCTTCTCTCCTGAGTTAAGGTAAAGTGGAGGGTTGCAGGGTGGGGATGTTTGTTTGGGATGGAGGTCTAGAAATGAGTATAAGGGAAGGATTCTGGGCACAGGAAAAGGAGCTGCTGAAGTGTATACAGCTTTGAAGGTAAGTGAGAAGGGGAAGAGGGCGGAGGGAGGAGGGAGTGTCATTTAACAGGTGTAGGTGCGGTTTTACCCCCCGTAGCTTTCACTGTCAACCTTATTCTGACCCTGTTGGTATGACCTTAACGGGCATTGCGGCGGGTCCGGAAGTGGCAACTAATGGCGATCATTGGAAAAGGTATGGATGTGCAGGGCTGAGAAAGGAGAGTGCAACTGCGTGATGATAATTATAGGTAGGTGAGGCAGTCAATAAGGCAGACGCCGAGTCCCTGTGCATTCCTGAATGAGGCGTCGATATTGTCTCTACCGATAGAGTGGAGTGTACGGAGTACGGAGTAGATTGTCACCTCCTTTGTTAGGGGTAGGTATAGTGGGTTGATTTCAGCAGTGATCTGATCTATCCAGCTTAATGAAGGTTATAAGGTGTGCCACTTCGATACAATAGCTCGATAGCATATATCTGGCTCGACAGTAGGAATCTGTAGTCACGACTCACTCAGAGTCTCTGGTTGATGGTTCCGAGTCAGTCAGAGACCCCTTCCCCCCGGGCCGTTGAAGATCATCGCCCGCATCCGGAGTACAGAGGCTGTCATCAGGCATGTACAGTACTCACTAGACAGGACACCGTGTGTGATAGCAGTCCGATAATTGGGTAATTGGGTCTAGACATTCTCTCCTACAGTATCCAAACAGTATGACGGAGCTGACCTAAACTTGGCCATCTTCAATGATCATCTTAAATATAGTATAGTCTAGTGGTAGAAGTGACGTGCCAAGTGAGTTGTTCCCCACAAAATAACAGTTTTGACTTGGCGAGACAATCCCAAGCATTCGGGGGGCTCTTTTAGCGCCAGTCCAGTCACCAATCCATCATCCCCCTTCCCAACCAACGCACCTCCATCAGACTAATCCCAAACACCCTTCTCCTTTTCACTAATGGCATACAATAGACACTCGACCCATCGAATCAACCAACCAAACCCGCAATCTCAGGCCCATCCGACCTCACAATCACGACCCCGGCCTCCCTCAACTCCCGCCGCGCCTCCTCCCACCCTGCCCCCGGATCCACGCACCGCGTCGCATCCTCCACGAAATAACTCCGAAACCCGGCCCTCGCCGCATCGATCGCCGTGCACTTGACGCAGTAATCGCCCGCGACCCCCACCGAGAACACCGCCGTCACGCCCCGCGCCCGCAGCTCGGCCTCGAGATCACAATCCACCGAGCGCCGGTTCCGCTCGAGGCTGTTGCGGTTGCCGAACGCATCCGCGAACACCGAGTACATCTCCACGCGGGCGTCCAGCCCCTTCCTGACGAACAGGTCGATGCGCGCCGCGTCGAGCTCCGGGATCAGCGCCGCGCCCGGCGTGTCCGCCACGCAGTGCACCGGCCACAGCCGCTGCGGCTTGGTGTCGGTGTGCTTGCCCGGCGCCGGGTTGGTCAGCGTGATGGTACACTCGAAGGGGACGTTGTTGGGCGCCGGGTGGTTCGGGGCGAAGGAGATGTGGTCCGTCGGGTGGTAGTCTTGCGAGGAGACGCGGAAGCTGAAGCCCCGGTGCGCGAGGAGCGTGTTGATCGTTGGGGCGAGGTCGCGCGCGCCTTCGACGGCCAGGGAGCCGTTCTGTATTTTTCGGTCGTGGTATGTGGTTAGTTTGAGTTCTCTAGTGCTTTCGTAGATTGGATTCGGGATTTTTCTGGGGGAAGGGAAGAAACGTACGGGCGGACAAAAGTCCTCCTGCATGTCGACTACCACTAGTGCTGCTTTCATCGTAGAGAGGATTTGTGCGATCGGCAGATCGGATTCGTGAAATGTGGTTTGTGTGTGTTGCTTGCCACTGGTTCTTGCTCGGGTGAGGTTTTTTTTTATGGTGTGGATCGTCGGATGGGTTGATTAGACTATAGGAACCTATGCGTGTACGTGTGACTGTAGAAGGCCGCCCCTAATCGAGGGGATCCATTGTTCGATAGTGTCAAAGTTCCCCGCTATGTTATCTTAGTTCAAGGGAGATAGATGGACGCGCAAGCGGTCGCTGTAACTAGTCCCATGCTGCTTGGTCCGACCGCTATCAGCTGTGGAACCGAGCTTTGAAAGCCAGAATAAGATGTCATTTGTGAATTCCAAAACAGTATGCAAAAAGTCTTTCAGGTTCATTTCGCTATCGCTGGCACTATAAGGATAGCTGCAGATGCAGGCAACCCGCTAGTTGATCGGTGACTGTTCTCGTGCGATCTTATCTTGTAGGCACAGTTGAGCAGGGAACGACTTATAGACATGCTTCTTATGATGTTAGATACTTGTGTACTTGCACTCTCTGCTGTGCTACAAGCACCACCAAGTCTATAGGGAAATGACGTACTGCACAGGCAAGAGGCACGTGATCAGATCCAAGCTTCTAGGCAACCCGTAACCTGAGATCTCAGGCACTCATGATCACCGCCTAGGTCATCGCTCGCAGTGTGTTGCTCTACAGCAATCCACCGTAAGGCTCCACCATCATCATCTTGGATCGGATTCCTGGCCTGTACTGTCAAGTCTACTTCAAGGCCGCTAGACCCGCTCTTCTCATATAAGCTGTAACCGCGCAAGGAAAAGCAGCAAACCTGGGTCTCAAGGGATATGATTAAACGCCGATCCAATCATGGATGACGAAACAAGTATCAAGCACGATGTGGAAGGCTCCAGTGCCCCAGACCCTGTGAAACAAGAGCCAACGGCGTCGTCTGATGCAGCTGTCACATCTGCACAGTCGTCCGGACCCTCAGTGGCGATCAACGAGGCGAGCCGCTTGAAAGAGCTGCAGGCCGATGTCCGCGATCAGGATGATCTGGAGAGAGACATCGCCCGCCAGGCAAGTAGCATGGCCCCACATGCGATACACTTCTAAACAAATGAGCTACTAACCACGCTCGCAGGCAGACAAGCTGCTCCTGGAACAGGCCGATGAGCGCGACACCAAGAGACTGGAGCGGACGACCCGCGAGAAACAGTATGATCACTCCGGTCCCCCTCCGTGCTATGCTCCATAGAGCGGCGCTCACTGTTCTTCTCGCAGGAAGGTCGAGTCACAGATCTTGAAACTCCACCAGCGGCTTTCCCAGCCCATCGGGACCGCCGCGAGGGTGCGCGCGCAGAATGAACTCCAGACCCTCGAGTCGCGCAACACGGCGCTGGCCAATGACCTTGTCGATATCCAGCAGCGCATCGTCGACAGAAGTCGGGAGCAAGAGGGTGGTGGCGAGGCCTCGAGAATCGGACGCCTGCCTAACGAGTCTCGGAGGGACTACCTCATTCGCACGGGGAAGATCACCCCTTTCATGAACATGAGTCATGGCCCGGACCACGGTCCGCTTGCTAGTCTGCAGGATGCTCTTATCGACGCCGAAGACGAGCATAATGAGGCAGAGGCTCTGGAACGCTTCAAGGCTCGATCGGCAGTCTCACACCGGAACCTTGTGCAACCGGGGTTTGATTTCGATGTATCCAGTGGCCCTGACAGCACGGATCTGTCTGCGGACACTCGAAGTGTAAAACGTCGAAAGCTGGGGCATGCGCAGCCCTCTAAGAAGATTCATGAGAAACAGGAGGAGTTGGGCTATAGCTCAGAAGCTCCCGATGGCACTCAGTCGGAGAAAGATGATGACTCCAATTATGTGGCGTCGGAAGGTGAAGAGTCAGAGCTCGATTTTGAAGAGAACTGGGCTCCTGAAGGGCAGTCAGAGCGAGCAGCATCCCAGAAGAAGAAAAGTAAGACGTCTTCTGACGAGATGGAAGACTTCACCGGGCTGGACGATGGCAACGAGACAGTGTATCAAACAAGACTGCAATCGTGGGTCAGTCGCAGGAGTGCAGCAAGAGAACGTGCGCGTAAGACCCAACAATCAGGAGAAGATGGCGATGTGGCCATGAATGAAGATCCGGTTCCAGACGAAGATCAGGAACAAGACGAGTGGTTCAAGCCTCACCCAACTGTCCCAGATATGCATTTTGACAACGGATATCGTATACCTGGCGATATCCATGCCTTGTTGTTTGACTATCAAAAGACTGGAGTACAGTGGCTGTGGGAGTTGCAGCAGCAGCAGGTTGGTGGTATCATCGGTGATGAGATGGGTCTGGGCAAGACCATTCAGGTCATTGCGTTCATCGCTGGTCTGCATTACAGCAAACAGCTCACTCGGCCTGTGGTCATCGTGTGCCCCGCAACCGTCATGAAGCAATGGGTGAATGAATTCCATCGCTGGTGGCCCCCTCTTCGCGTCTCCATCTTACACACCTCAGGCAGTGGGATGGTCAACCTTCGAAGTGAAAGTAGCAGGGAGGACGCATTACTGTCCCAGGCCTGGAATGCTGCCACTTCTCGCCGTATGCCCAATGGATTGAAAGCGGCGCGCAGAGTCGTTAAGCGCGTGGTCGAAGAAGGACATGTGCTAGTGACGACCTACTCGGGTCTACAGACCTACGCCTCTCTTGCGATCCCAATTGAGTGGGGTTGCGCTGTTTTGGATGAAGGCCACAAGATCCGCAACCCGAATACCTCGATTACGATTCACTGCAAAGAGCTTCGGACGCCACATCGGATCATTCTTTCAGGAACCCCCATGCAGAATAACCTCACAGAGCTCTGGTCGTTATTTGACTTCGTCTTCCCGATGCGACTGGGGACTCTGGTGAACTTTCGCAATCAATTCGAGTTCCCGATCCGTCAAGGTGGTTATGCAAACGCCTCGAACCTGCAGGTTCAAACCGCCGTCAAGTGTGCTGAGACTCTGAAAGACGCGATCAGTCCCTATCTTCTGCAGCGCTTCAAGATAGACGTGGCTTCAGACCTTCCCAAGAAAAGCGAGCAGGTTCTCTTCTGCAAACTGACCAAGGTGCAACGAGAGGCATACGAGGCTTTTCTTGGCTCATCCGAGATGCAAGCTATCCTCAACAAACGCCGACAGGTCCTGTACGGTGTTGATATCTTACGAAAGATCTGCAACCATCCCGACCTCCCAAGCCACAAACTCCAGTCCTCCGCAAAGGACTACGGAAGCGGCAGCAGATCTGGCAAGATGCAGGTCGTAAAATCACTGCTTGAACTATGGAAGGACACTGGACACAAGACCCTACTCTTCTGCCAACATCGAATCATGTTAGACATCTTGGAAAAGTTCGTGCGGGCGATGTCTGGATTCAGTTACCGCCGAATGGATGGCACTACCCCGATTCAGCACCGGCAGACGATGGTTGATGAGTTCAACAACGACCCAGACCTTCACGTCTTCCTGCTTACGACCAAGGTTGGCGGACTGGGCGTGAACCTCACCGGTGCGGATCGCGTCATCATCTACGATCCGGACTGGAACCCGTCTACAGATATGCAAGCCCGCGAGCGGGCGTGGAGACTGGGGCAGAAGCGAGACGTCACGATCTATCGGTTGATGACGGCCGGGACCATCGAGGAAAAGATTTATCACCGTCAGATCTTCAAGCAGTTCCTCACCAACAAGGTCCTGAAAGACCCCAATCAACGACAGACATTCCAGATGAGCGACTTGCACGATCTCTTCTCCCTTGGCGAGGATAACCAAGGGGCCACCGAGACCAGCAAGATCTTCAAAGACACCGCAGCCACGACCTTTAAGAACGGCGACAACAACAATGTCTCCAAACCCACAGCCTCAGCCGCTGCAAACCCAGCAGACGTCGAAGACGAGAAGAGAGACATCCGCAAAGCGGCGGGCGTTGCCTCAATCGAAGAATACCAGGGCGAACAGGAACAGCAGCAGCAGCAACAACAAAGCGAATCCGAACCCACCGCCGGCAGCGGCCCGGGTAATGCAAACCAAGAAGCGCGCATCATGGAGAAGATCTTCGCGCGCTCCGGCGTGCACTCCGCGCTGGAGCACGACCAGATCCTGAACGGCAAGCGCGTCGTCCGGGCCGATCCCAAGATCATCGAGGCCGAAGCCAAGCGCGTGGCCGCCGAAGCAGCGGAAGAGCTCCGGCGCGCCGGGGAAGCCGCGCGGTCCGTCCCCATCGGCACGCCCACCTGGACCGGCCAGTTCGGCGTGGCCGGCCGACCCGAAGAGCGCATATCCTCCCCCTTCGCGAGAGGCGGCGGCGCCGGCGGCAGCAGCGCGAGACGGGCGGGCGCCGGCCCCTCGTCCGCCAGCATCCTCGCCAACCTTTCCTCTTCTGCCGGCGGCGCTGCCTCGCCGAGACCTTCTCCCGCCTCGCGCAGCAACACGAACAGCCCGGCCCCGTTGGCAACGTCGTCGCGGGCGGCGCCGAGTGGAATCGACTTCATCACCCTGCTGCGCGACTTCATCACGGCCCATGGCGGCTCGGTCTACACGCAGATGCTGATCGACCAGTTTAACCACCATTGCACGACGCCGCAGAAGACCGCCGAGTTCAAGGAGATGCTCAACACCATTGCGGTGCTGGAGAAGGGCGGCCGCAGCCGACGCGGCAAGTGGACGCTGAAGCCGGAGTATGCTCCGAAACGATAATTTCTAATGTGCTTGTTCGTCGGTTTTCGATCCACCGATATGTGTTCATGATTAGATGTATGAATAGATCCTAGGGAAAAGAGGGCACGTATGGGAAGATTTGCGAGTTCTCTTTTCTTTTGTGATAAAAGAATAACTAGCTTCAGGCAGTGATTTAATGAAGATTAATATTACCCTTTCCCAAGGCCTTCCATTAGGTCTGGTGACTGTTCTACACCACCTACACCACACTGCAAACGACTAAGCCTGCAAAGGTCGGCTCGCAAGTCTAGTCGGTACTGTACGTATTGCCTGATCTCATGACATCCATGGCATACTCACCGCTACTGCCGGTATAGGTCTATATATATCACGAGCTACGTCCTACTTGGACCCCCCTGCTATACCCAAGAAGAATCTGGGCCAGCATGACCCAACAGCCCAGATCTGACCACTTTGCCTAAATTCCACCCATTACTTACCTTGACATTTCAGCCCAATATCCCCGCATTGATATCCGCAAATCTAGCCGCACCATACCGCATGATCTGCACGATCTCGCGCTCGTCGAAGTGGCTCTTGCGCAACACCCGCAGGAGCTCCAGGGGCACCTCATTGGAGTCCATCCAGAGCGAGGCCGGATTCTGCGCCGCGTAGTACCGGCTGAGCGCGATGTAGGCCAAGGCGCAGAACCCTCCGGCGTAGCCCAGCCGCCGCAGCCAGGGGCGCTGCTTCGGCGGATCGAAGTCGATGGCGCCGCCGAACTTCCGGAAGTCGCGCGGCTCGTGGGGCTGGAGGACGTGCTCGGGCTCGGACGGGTCTGCGGCTTTATGGGCCTCGGCCTCCTTCTGGTAGTCTTGGTCGGCGGACAGCTTCGTCCATTCCTTGGCGGTGGTGGGGAAGCTGCTGCGGAGCATGGTGGGCTTGTGCTTGGGCGGGAGGTAGCTGGGGCCGACGAACCGGGTCTTCTCGCGGGGGAGGACCTTTTCCGGCGCTGTGGACGCCTGCTCGGTTGGCTGCTTGACGGAGATGACCCGCGCCTCGGGGACCAAGGGCGGCGGCGGTAACGCCGGCGCTTGCGACTGCTGCAACCGGCTCTGGAGCTGGTTGAAGTTGACGGCCGAGGCCTCCTTCAGGTACCAGACGACTTTCTCGAGGAGCTCCTCGATCGTCGGCGTGCGCTGCATCTCCGTCGTCATCGCGGTCTGGATGATCACCAGGAACTGCTCGAGCGCCGTCTCCGGGGTGATCTCGTCGAGGTAGGTCCGCGAGACGTTCATGTCGTCCAGCATCTTCGTGATGGCCATGAACCCGCTGTCCGGCGCCTGGGACGGCCACTCGAAGTCGAACTCCAAGTCGCCCATGCGCATGCGCTTGAGGTGGTCGCCCATCTCCAGAATAGGGTCCGGCGCCATGGCTTCGCCTTCCAGACTGAAGTCCGCGAACCCCCGTTTGCGCGATCTCGCCTCGCATCGGGGCTCGGTCGGGGTCGGCGGCAGGTAGAGCGGCACCCGGGGCTCTTCCACCCACACGCTGGAGCCCTGATCCACCAGCATGTTCTCCCGGGGTTGGTTCCAGAGCTGGGCAACCATGCTCTGGGGGATCTCCCGCTTCTTCCGCTTCTTCCTCTCCTCTGGGGTCTCCTCCTCTCCCCCGCGCCACCATCTCTTCCCAGTCCTGGGGTCGTTATGCGGATCCGCGGACACATCTGCCATGTCATGATCGTAGGCTGTATCGTAGCCGTGGGATCTTTTGGCGTAGTTGGTAAAGGCCGCTAATTTCTGGCTGAATCCCTCCAGGAGGTGACTTCGGTTCGATTCATCCAGGACATCAACCATCTCGTCGTCTTGTTGGCTGTTTCTTTTGCTGTTATTCTTTTTGTTCTTGTTCTGTATCTCTTCCTTCGACTTGCCCTTCGCAACCAGGTATAGGGCGTCGTCCTGGGCAGATGCCATTCGAACTGCACGGCGGAGCTTCTCATTGAGACACAAGTTCTCCTCCTCCAACTTGTCGTTCAGCGATTCGACGCTTTCGTCACTAGAGCTGTTTCTCTGCAGGCTGTGGCGCAGTTCTTTTTTCGCCTCTCCTACTTCCTTGCTGTACCGGACAAGCTGGTTCTGCAAGTCCTTCAAGCTCTTGTTGCGATGCTTGGCATTTTGGCCCATCTGCCGACACCTCTCCCGGGCCTCGTTGAACAGCTCTTCCTGCCTCGCGGTTCTCACTTTCAGGTTGGCGTTCTCCCTTTTGGACTTGATGAAGTTCTTCTCGTGCCGTTTGCCTCTTTTGTTGCTCGCCTGGAGCTCCTGGCGCAACGCCTGTTCTTTGCGGCTCCATTGCTTCTCCGTCTCGGTCAGGGCCTTCGTCAGCGCAAGCAGCTGGTCCTTGAGCTGGGTGTTCTCCGTGTCGAGGTTAACCGCCTTCTGCTCGGCATGGGTCAGCTGCGTCTTGTTGTGGTCGAGGGTCTGGTAGAACCAGTCCGCCTTGACTTCGGGCGACTCATTCCTGTCGCGGAGATGGTCGAGGACCTCCTTGTCCTGCTGGAGTTCGTGCAAAGAGAGACGGTTGTTGTTGCGGTTGTTGCTGTTGCTGTTGTTATTGCGGTTGTTGTTGCTGTTGCTGTTGCTGTTGTTGCGGTTGTTATTATTGCGGTTATTGTTGTTATTATTATTATTGTTGTTGCGGTTATTGTTGTTGTTATTATTGTTGCGGTTGTGATTGCGGTTGTTGTTGTTGTAGTTCGACATTTTGAAGTCTTCTTCTGATTTTGCTCACTGGTTAGTCAATCTTTTGGGGCGTTCGTGGAGAGAGGAATGGTTTAGTATATTGTTTGGTATCTCACGAGTCACAGACTCCGGGGGTCTTCGGAATGGGAAAGTAGAAATGTTCGTCTGAAGTATATTGTTCCGATCAATTTTTGCGGTTTTGGGTCATGACAGACTCTCGAGCTAGTCAAGGACTGGGGAAAGATGCGAATATTTGTTACTTATATTATTCGGCCCTTTGTCCATGGCTGCCGAAGCATATCGGAGGACGTCAGGTACTCGGGGTTGAGCTTCAATTGTGCAGGTCAGATCGAAGCAGATCTCCGCAAACAATCTTCCACCTGGCATCGTCTCCCGGGACCTGCCGTGGCCAGAAAGAGAGCTTATGATCTGAGCATGAATGATCTGGTTGATGGCCACAATGACATTGTCGCGGTTGTTCTTTCACTGATACAACAAAGGACACAATCAGGCTTGGTCTGATTCTTTCGTTTGTCTCCATTGTTTTGAGCCAAACAAAGCTCGCAGTCAGTAGATAGAGAGTAAATGCAGCTGGACGGAGTTGCCCCCCAAGTTCTTGCATGTATTGTGAGTGGAGTACTTGATCAGACAAATGAAGGTACACAAAAGCATGAGATGCGGGATGCCTCAGGCGTTGCTGACGGGTATCTCCGCGATCACGTGCTGTGTGTCTGGAACCCTCCACACTAGTCCTAAAATAGCAGCATATCCTTTTTTCCCACCACCCCGTGATGCGCCCGCTGCGCCCGCTGCGCTATCGCAATCCAGACGGGGAAATGAGGGTCTCCGCCTCATCTTCCCACTCTCCCTGAAGGCCTGAACCCCTCCCCTCGTGTGTGCGTCCCCGTCCATCGGTTCCCGACAAGGGTCTTCACAATTCATTTGACATTCGTTTTAAGATCTCCTTCTTGCTGCCTTTTCTTCCCACTTCCCAGCGGTGTGGCATCTTCGAGGCGCTGCCCGGTAATAGGAGCAGCGACGCCAACTCTTTGTCACTCTCACCTGTTGTTGTGGAGACCGGGTCAGAGGCCCGCCCATCTTATTTACCTTGCAAGGAACCTTTTCTGACCAGGCGATCGCCCGTGACATTCTCCTCGCCGCTTCTTGTTCAAGGAACTTTTCGAAGACAAAATGGGGTTCGGCGACTTCGACTCAATCTGTGAGAAGGCACCATTGCCTCTGTGCTCCTTGGTGGGCCCTCCATCCTCGATATCCGGCTTAACGGGCATTATTCCCAACTGCTATGCACGCAACATCGAACTGGCCAACACTATCATTTTCGAGGGCGCCGCTTCGTTCGTCCATATCATCGCCCTTGGTATGACGGTGATCATGATTTTGCACATTCGTTCGAAGTTCACTGCTGTTGGTATGGTCTTGCCATCGCTGTCGGATACTCCCTCTGTCGCATAGTGGGATTTCGCTAACGAAGAGCCATGATGGCATACAGGCCGCAAGGAAATCCTGACCTTTTTCTACATCTACCTGCTCTTGACTATGTGTTCTTTGATCCTGGATGCAGGCGTGACACCCCCAGGAAGTAGCTCGTTCCCTTACTTTACTGCTGTACAAAACGGCTTGGCCTCGGCACTTTGTACCTCGTTGCTTATCAACGGCTTCGTGGGATTCCAGCTCTATGAAGATGGCACCACTCTATCTGTCTGGCTCGTGCGACTCAGTTCGGCGGCCATGTTCGTCGTCTCCTTCCTTGTCTCCCTCGCTACCTTCAAGTCGTGGGGCAGCCTCGGCCCTACAAACACCATCGGCATGTTTGTTGTGCTGTACCTTGTGAATGCCATTTTCATCGTGATCTACCTGGTCATGCAGCTACTGCTTGTCCTCAACACCCTCGAGGACCGCTGGCCGTTGGGCCATATCGCTTTCGGTCTTGTGGTTTTCATCTGTGGGCAGGTCCTTCTTTATGCGTTCAGCGATGCGATTTGCGATAACGTGCAGCATTATATGGATGGACTCTTCTTCGCAACGCTGTGTAATCTGTTAGCGGTCATGATGGTGTACAAGGTAAGCACATGCCATCTCTATGTGACAGACTGGATCTCTAACGGCGGTATCCAGTTCTGGGACTATATCACGAAAGAGGACCTCGAGTTCTCTGTTGGAATCAAGCCCAACACATGGGAGGTTAAGGAGCTCCTTCCCGAAGAGGATCGCCGGCAGACGATCTACGCCGATGCTGATTCGGAATATGCGGGGAGCATGTACCATCACCGAGCGTCAACCTATCACGGCCACAATTATTGATTCGCCAAGCGTGTTGGACTCTAGCATCTAGTTGGAATTCAACACGGTCTCCGGCACTTCTTATTCATTCATTCCATCTTCAAACGGCCCCTTTTCTCGGCACACCGGGGGCCGAGTTGATGGGGGCGACTCCGAGCCTTACCCCTCCTCCTTCTGAATGTCAAGGCCTATGCGCAACGCTTTTCTAGCTCTCTTGAACCCTGCTCGGCTAAGGGGGCAATTGCGATTAATTGACGATCTTTTTGTATAATCCATGTGTAGGCGCTTGGGGGACCTTCTTTCCGATGATCTGTTTGCGTTGTTTGCATTGGGCGCCATCGTGCCTCCCACCCTGCCTGCTTGCTTGCTATATGCCCAAATATTTCAACGAGGGCTTACTTTGTGATCTACGGGTACACATCTTGAGTACCACATACAATACAGTACATACATAATTCATGGTTTATCATCCGCACATGCGAACTTTATGTTGACATAACGGTCGGTAGCTTCGGGTTTCCGGTGACTAAAAATAGCCGCCCATTCAACATTGCCGCTCTGCAAGGGCCGAGGACTGTCCAGACCGCAGTACGGTGGGCACTACGAGTAAGTCAGTAAGACCGGCTAAACCAAATTCTCCACGGCACGCACAGCAGCAATCAGTCTAGGAGAAATAAAAATACGAAGTCACATTCGCTGAATCCACGGAACGCATGGAGCCCACCGTGAGCCAATACGACAAAGATCCGGAACCGGCTCAGACCCTTTTTCCTTTTTCTTCTTCCTCTTTTTCCTTCTTAGCGCCACTAGTCTAGCCTCAGGCCTCAGGCCGTCAGACCCCGTCCGTCCGTCCGTCATGCTCCATCCATCAAATGCTTAGCATGTCAGAGATCGAACAGGGTCCCTCAACCCTGATTTGGACTTCGATCGACTCTCGTCTCAATCCCCATCTGCCCATCTGCTCATCCGCTCATCCAGGGTGCTCTGTCTTCACTCTTCATTCTTCACCGACAATGGCGCCAAGTGAAAGAAAAAGGTTCCAATGCTCCAACGGATCTGCCCATCGGATCGAGCAGCAATTTGCTTTGAGACCCATGAGGATCCACTCTGGTGGAAATCAAGAAATACCAACCTACCTATACGGTACTCAGCACCCCAACAGGTAAGACAGGCCCATCTCAGGAAGCAAATCTTGCCGACTTGGAACGACTAGCCCGCAATTGCTTTCCCACTTATCGCCCGCTTTCACCCAAACCGCCCCCAGCATTGTCCAGCCAGCCCCTATCAGGAAATGGGCGAGGCAAATCCAATTTACGCTACAGCGAACTTAAGCACATTGTACTCGAGTAGATTAAAGGAGAAAGGGGATTAGCCCGACCCTTCGACCCAGTCGAACCCTGGGTGAGTCCATTAATCTTACTACATATGCAGTCATGTCCGAATGGGAGATAACTATAGGTTGTCGCCCTCGCTCTCTCCTCTCATCGTCACTTACTCACTTCTCCCCCCAATATCCTTTTGGGATGAACCTCATCCCATTCCACCTTATCCTCTAATCTTCCTTCAGCCCATTTCTTTGCTTGTGTCGAACCCTTCGCTCGCTTTGCTTTCTTGTCTATCTATCGATCGGTCAATGAACCGTGAAGTCAGTCTTTACCATCTATTCTTATGACACCACCAACCAACGCTCTGCCACAATCACCCGACGAGACCTCTTCTCGCTACTGCTACTGCTTCAAACCGCACGCCTCGAAAAGGAATGAGCCAACTCACTATATAATACAAGTCCAGTACCACAGCAATAATCGATCATAATGATCCTCTCGCTCAGTCGCCCGGTCACCCTGGCCCTTTCGACACTTCTCCTCCTCAACTTCTATCTCTTCCACCGTGTACTCCACCAGCCTGTGGTCACTAGTGCATTCGCCGTAAATACAACCCCGGTCCAGCAGCAGCAGCGAGAGCAACAAGAACAGGACCAGCAACAACAGGCCTTCTTATCACCTACTCCTACCCCATCACCCGAACCAACTAGCGCCACTCAACCCACCTGGAGCACCCTCCCGATCTCAGCAGCGACCCCAACCCCAACCCCAACCCCAACCTCAACTCCAACCGCATTTCCTCTGAAGCTGTGGCAAAAGTCGGGGCCCAAAGGCGTTTCTCCGGACATTCAGACCTATATCCAATCGTGGCATGCGCTCAACCCGTCCCTCCGCCACGAGATCCTTTCCGACGACAGTGCCCTCGCGTACGTCGAAGAGACCTTCCGAGACGAGTGGCCCGAGGTGGCAGATCTCTACCAGCAGATCCAGGTCCCGATCATCCGCGCCGATCTCCTTCGCTTGTTGATTCTCTATGCCGATGGGGGCATCTGGAGCGACCTGGATGTCACTTGCGAAGCACCTATCGCGGAGTGGATCCCCGACGTATTTGTCAAGGATGACGGCAACATCTGGGTGAAGGAGCAGGTCAACGTGGTCGTCGGACTGGAGTTTGACGGATGGCAGTTCGCCAGTTGGACAATGATGGCCAAACCCAGGCTGAATCACTTCGAGGCGGCGATCGAGTATGTGATGCACCAAATGGAGGGGATCGCACAATCGCACAATGTGTCGCTCTCTGGGGTGACGATGGAAATGATTCCCGACGTTGTGGACGCGAGTGGTCCGCAGGCCATCACCGTGGCGCTACTCCAGAGTCTCTCGCATACGCTGGGCGAGACGGTGGATCGGTCCAATATCACCAACTTGCATGAGCCGAGGCTGCTCGGGGACGTGCTGGTTTTGCCGCAGGCGGCATATGCAGCACTGCAGGGCGGGTACCCCGAGGACCAGGGACCCTACCTGGTCTCGCATCATTATGCGGGTTCTTGGAAGAATGTCCAGGGAGGTGAACAACGGCGGTAGCCCGCATTCACCTTCGATTCTGGTCTTTAATCTTCCTCTTTACTCTTGGTTAAATTCTATGTATATATTGAAATCACATATCTTTTCTTTCTCTGAAAAGCACGGAAATAATTCTCTCTATTTCACGAGTTACGAGTTACCTAACATCCTGTGATATCTGAGTGGCAGCACAGACCAATTCCAAGCGTTGTGGCCTGAGGCATGAAGGCAATGAGTCAGCGCACGTGATGTCACGTGGATCCGGCAGATCCCCCTCCCTGCCGAAACCGGGCGAACTACGGCGAAATCCAACGATGCGCTCAGATCGACTTGACTTTGCTTGAATTCCAGCATTGTTACCTTGATACGTGCACCGTCATGCTCCGGCGGGCCTGCAGGATAAGGCCTCTCCGGTCAGTACCGCTCTCGCATTCGATCATCCGCTTCTCATCCTCTCTCTCTCCGCCGCTGATCTCTATTAAGAACACGACCTTTTACAAGACTGCTCCCACACCTCAAGACAAAGCCCGAGGCATAAACCCGACCGTGTTCAAAGAGGTCGATTTCACCCTGCCGAGCGAGGCTTTAGAGGAGGATAATTACGAAAATCAGACCTGGGCCGTTGTCGGGCGCTCTGACAGGACTCAGTTCCTCGAAATCCTTGCCGGCAAGTACATACCTGACCCCCCCAACGGCCGGAGTTACCCGTACCTTCTCACCGATGAGATCGCCCAGCGCAATCCCCGAGCGCGATACCCAGACAATGCGATCAGATACCTGGGGTTTAGCGGAGAAGGCTCCGCAGCCAATGGGGGCACGCGGGGCGCCTATCTGAGTGCTCGGTATGAGAGTCTGCGGGAGGAGACGGACTGGACGGTGCGCCAATTTCTCCGCGGCCAGACCTCGTTGAACCCGCTCCCGGAGGAGCAAGGTGGTACCATTGATGACGAGGAGTTGCTCGCCCGGGTCATCCAGGATCTGCGGCTAACTGAGCTTCTGGACATGCCGGTGGCCAACTTGAGCAACGGTCAAATGCGACGAGCCCGGGTCGCCAAAGCCCTGCTGAAGAAGCCGGAAGTGCTACTTCTTGACGATCCTTTCAGTAAGTCCTCTTCCTGGCCCATGCTGTCCAGCGCCGAATCACCCACTGATTCAAACCGCTTCTAGTGGGCCTTGATCCTGAATCCCTCGCAAGAATGTCGGAACTCCTCCGCCGCCTCGCCCGCAAGGCAGAACCCCGGTTGATTCTCGCTTTCCGTCCACAAGACCCGTTGCCAGACTGGATCAGTCATGTTGTTATACTCGGCGACAACCAAGGCTTGATATTCGCGGGGCGTCGAACAAATGCCCTTCAATTGACCAATGTATGGGCACATTTCGCCAATTCTCGCCGCTTCGGCGTGTCACAAATCCTTGCCAATCCACCGTATGAGGCAGATGTCCTGGACGGCTACAACAGGATACAGAGGAACACCGAAGGAAGCTACGTTAGATCTACTCAGAAAGCGGCAACGACCATGACCCGGGAATACATGCACGAGTTTTTAAGGGGGTTTTCACCATCTTCTCTGTCCGAAACCTCCGCGCCAGCCGAGCCCCATCCGCTCCGAGGTGGCGAACCCTTGATTGAAATGGAAGGGGTTCGCGTGCAGTATGGAGACAAGGCCGTTCTGGGCAATTGGTCACAGTCTGTTGACGGCGAATTGAAAGAGGGTCTTCACTGGACGGTGCGTCGCGGCCAGCGCTGGATTATCCTCGGTGCCAACGGATCCGGCAAGACGACACTCCTCTCGCTCATCACCTCCGACCACCCTCAGACATATGCGCTTCCCATCCGTCTTTTCGGCCGCTCCCGTCTGCCTGAAGAAGGCAAACCGGGCATCTCCATCTTTGAACTTCAGCGGCGCATTGGTCACTCCTCGCCCGAAGTCCAGGCTTTCTTTCCCCATCGGCTAACCCTGCGGGAAGTTATCGAATCCGGATTTGCTGAGACCTTCTTGTCGCGACCGAAGATGAACTACGAGCGCGATCTGGACGTGGAGGCCATCCTGGAGCATTTCAAGCCTGAGATCGGCGCTGCCCTAGCGCTCCCGCGCAATCTCCCAGGTCGCAAAAGGGGGACCATTACGCAAGCCACTGGCAAGATGTTCCCGTTGCACGATGCTTACCACTTCAGAAAGGTGTTCAGCCCCCCTGGCTGTGAGTTGGAATGGGCCGACATGGCCACGTATGGGCAGTTACCGCCCGATATCCAGAGGCTTGCTCTTTTCCTGCGCGCTCTGGTTCATCGACCTGATATCGTCATCCTCGATGAGGCGTTCTCCGGAATGAGCACCGGTCTACGTGACAAGTGCATTGACTTCCTTGAAAACGGGCTTGGCCCGGAGTCTCGCTTCGGCGGCCTCTCCGATGAGCAGGCCCTCATCATGATCAGCCATGTCCGTCAGGAGATCCCGGAGAGCGTGCGCTACTACATGCGTCTGCCGTCGGAAGAACAGGAGGGCACCTTCCGCTTCGGCCCGCTCCACCCGCAGAGCTCCTTGAATAACCCCAAGGTTTGGAACATGCTGTGGGCGCCGCCGGACGTTTATGTCAAGAGGACCAACCCAGCTGATCCGGCGGAGGTCGCGGAGGGGGAGGCGGTACGGGAGGACTACAATCGGTACGATTGGCGATCTGTCTAGAAGCCTGGGAATGTTAGACGGGACCTTTGTATAAAAACCACATCGGGCGAGTGAGTGGATTGGTTGGATTTAGCGGATGCTTAGATGTATTATTACGCTTGATATAGAATGCAAAATACACAACATGAAGATAGCTCTCAGTCTCTCACCACGTTCAGTCTTCTGTCTAGTAAACTAACCCAGTATGTACATGTACGTACTGTACATACCCCGCCAGTTGAGCGCTGACGAGAGAGCCGGAATAGCCGAGTGCGGGGGGGGGGGGGGGGGGGGGAATCATCAAACATCCGGGGTAATGGTTGACCGAGCGGGTTATCCGAACTCCCCACGGCTGTTGCTTAAATCCATCCTTGTCAACTCCCACCACTCGCTCACAATGATATATAGAATCTCTGCGGTGCAACACCACCACCACCACCACCACCACCAGCAGCAGCAGCAACAGCAACAGCAATGACAAGCACGGATTGGGCCCTGTCCGCCCCATGGATCTGGGTCCCGCACTACCTGGAAGAGGACAACCAGCCCGGCCGATACTTTCTTTTCCGCAAAACCTTCCAATGGCCGGGCACCGCTCGCAATGACCACGACTGCCTCGTGCACGTCTCCGCCGACAGTCGATATCGCCTGTTCGTCAACGGGCGCAGCGTCAGCTTCGGCCCCTGCAAATCGCATCCCGGCAAGTGGTACTACGAGACGGTGGACATCCGCCCGTACCTCGTCGCCGGCGCGAACGTGGTCAGTGCCCGGGTCCTGCGCTACTCGAGTATCGTGGCCGGCTCGTCCTCGATCGTCAGCTCGCCGTTGCCGGGCTTCATGCTCTATTCGGCCAGGGAGGTGGGTTGGTTGCTGCTGTGCGGGGGTTGATTGCCCGCGTTTGCTTTTTCCACAGGAACAGTGTGCTGATGTGCGTCGATAGGATCTTCCGATCTCCGGCGATGGGTCGTGGAGATGCTGGGAGCAGAAGTCTGTGCAGGTCCTTCCGCACGCGGAGTGGAATTTCCTGCTCGGGCCGCCGTTCATGGCGAACAATGAGCGGGTCGAGGAGGATCCGGCCCTGCGTGGTTGGCACGACGCTGGATACGATGACTCCGCATGGGAGACCGCTGTCGTGCAGTCGAACGCGGTCAAGATGATGCCCATCGTGAGCCATTGGCAGCTTAGCCCGCGGCCGATCCCTGCTCTGCCGGAGATACCATGTAGTTTCGATGGAGTCGCCAAGTCTTCTGGGGCAATTGCGGCGGAGGACTGGGAAGCGCTATTATCTGCTGGTCAGCCTGTCGTCGTCCCGGCGGGTGAGAGCGTAACGGTTGACTTGAGCGTGGACAGCCTCATGACGGCTTTCATCAACCTGGCGTTCAGTGGAGGGTCAGGCGCACGTCTCACAGTGCTGTATGCGGAGTGCTACGAGAAGGATCTGGGGGTGGATACCGCTCCTTTCCCCATGCCACGAACCAAAGCCAACCGCGCGGACGTCAGCGGTCGTCTCTACGGGCCGCGGGACTATTACACCGTCACGGCGGGCCAGGAGACGCACGCCTTCGAGCCATTCTGGTTCCGCTGTTTTCGCTACGTGCAGATCAAGATCGTCACGGCCGACCAGCCGTTAACCCTGAACCGGATCTCCCTGCGAGAGACATCGTACCCACTGGACATCAAGACGAAGATCCAAGCCGGTGACGAACTCACCAAGATCTGGGACATAAGCCTCCGCACCCTCAAGAACTGCCGCCATGAGACCTTCGAGGACTGCCCCTTCTACGAGCAGAACCAGTTCGCATCCGACTCGCGGCTGCAGATGCTCTTCAGCTACCAGCTCTCGCCGGACGACCGCCTAGCCCGCAAGACCATGGAGGAGTTCCACGCCAGCCGCACCGCCGACGGCCTCATCATCGCGCAATACCCCACGGGGCTCCCGCTCAAACAGATCCCGCAGTTCTCCCTCTACTTCATCCTGATGGTGCACGACCACATGCGGTACTTCCGCGACCCGACCCTCGTGCGCCGGTATTTGGGGACGGTCGACAGCATCCTGGACCACTTCTCGCAGCGCCTCGACCGCCGCGGGCTCGTCGGGCAATTCGCGCCGAACACCTGGCCCTTCGTCGACTGGGTCAAAGAATGGCTCGTGCCCGGCCAGATTTTCCAGTCGTGCATGCCGCCCGCCTACCACCCCCGCAGCGCCGGCGCAGCGACCATCAACAGCCTCCTGTACGCGATGGCCCTCCTGCACGCGGCGGACCTGTGCACCTTCGCGGACCGCCCCGACACAGCCGCGGAGTACCGGGCGCGCGCCGCGGCCCTCCGCGCCGCCGTGAACCAGCACTGCCTCGGCCGAAGGCACGGGCTGTACACCGACGGCCCCGGGGTGGAGGAGTACAGCCAGCACACGCAGATCTTCGCCATTCTGTCGGAGACCGTCACGGGGCCGGGCGCCGCGAGCCTCATGCGCCGGTGCGTCGAGGACCCGGCTCTTCCGCAGTGCTCCTACGCGATGAAGTTCTACGTCTTCCGCGCCGCTGAGAAGGCCGGCGTCTACGCGGACGTGTTCCACCGCCTCCTCGCGCCGTGGCGCGCCATGATGGCGGAGAATTTGACGACCTGGGCGGAGGACGATGTCAATGCCCGCAGTGATTGTCATGGCTGGAGTGCTTGTCCCGTCAATGAGCTGGTTACGCAGGTGTTCGGCGTGACGCCGGTGGCGCCGGGGGGTAAGGGGGTGCGGGTCCGGATCGCGCCGCGCAGGGAGCTGGTGGCGCAGGCGGAGGGGTGGTTGTGGACGCCGGCTGGGGAGGTGAGGGTGGGTTGGGGCAGGGATGGGCCGGTGGAGGTGGAGGCGAGGGCGCAGGTTACGGTTGAGGTTGTTGCGGGGGGCAGGACGGCGGTTGTTGAGTTGGTGCCGGGGAGGGTGGTTAGGGTTTAGGGAGGAGTCCCGCCTGAAAGTTGCAGGTGCTGTTCGGTGGCGTGGGAGCGTTTTGAGATTACTATAGACATTGTATATTTCGATATGATATACGTATACACTGATTTAGACCGTCGTTGTACTGGATATTAGGGTCAGGGTCGCATGTACCACGGCCTGATAGCCTCCATCGCGCACCTGGAGACTCCGTACTGTCCCAGAGTCTTTAGTATATCTCAACAAGCAGCACCAGTCACTTGGATAGAGAATATCAAGTTCAAGAGTCTAAGATCCTCACCTCAACCCAATGCCCAAACCCAGCAACATACTCGACAGGTAGATCACAGACGCAGTGCCAGCCAAATGACATGACACGCAGCCCCCAACACCCCAACCACACAAAAAGGAAGCCACGACCACGGGCCACAACCAGCTACCGACGATGTTGCATCACGCCCCCAAAGCTGGAATTTCCAGAGCCTCATAGGATCTGATCTAGCCTTTTCATTACACCACATCGGAGGTTGGAGGTTGGATCACGTGGGTGGGCTACTTTGATAGGTTGTTGCGCAGTTAGCCACTACACCATATTGGACTGTTGTGAGAGATGGCTGAAGTATTGGAAACAGGTGGAGGAGATATGGTTCTGTGCGCGGAATGTGAAGAGGGGGTAGACTAGAGGATAAGGGCATACTCCGTGTACGAAGGGACAGCCAGGCTACCTTCGGGTATAGCTAGGTGTAAGGTGTCCAACAAGATTAGATGTGTCTTTGATAAACAATTCAGATTCATGCTAGGCTCTTCTGCAACACCAAAGGTAGATAGATCTCCTTCAATGTTCTTCCAGGATCGCACTGCATTGTATACAACCCAGAGCCCGACATTAAGCCATGTCCCGCAGATATCATTAATACAGAATCTACCTTACAATACACCACCACTCCGACCTTACCAACCACCACTCCGACCTTACCAAGACCAATACACACACATACATACATTCACATTCTCTGACTCATACAAAACATACAATACAAAGCCCACCGCAAACCCCACCCGTACCCAAAACTAGCCCAAACGTCCTCCCCCAAATCCCCACCCAGAAACAAAAAGCCACTGCCCACAATACCACGCACACACACATCGACGGGCAAGAAATCCTTCGAAATTGACGCAGTATCGTGCCAGCCACCTATTCATCCGTATCCTCTGCCCCCCACTCCATCCATATAGATTACTCGTTAACCGCTGTTGCCGTCCATGCATTTTTTACCCGGGCGCAGGATGTGAATTCTGCTGGACACTGAAGAATCGAGGGATGGGGGATGATTGGTTTGATGTACTGTAGCCTCGGAAGGATTCATTCTTCGGAGGGAATTCTGAAGCGACCACATCTTGCCGTGCGAGGCTGCCGAGAAGTGGATCCGGGTCTTTTTTTTTCTGTGTGGCAGCGCAGCGCAGCGCATGGCAGGGCACCTGGCAGGCAGGGTGGATGTGGATGCCACCGTCTGCCGGGTCAACCACGGGGCGCGCGGTTTGATCCAATCAGATTAGATGATCATATCATCTAATCAGATCAGATGGGGATTAAGTTCCCAGTCGGTGACACCACATCTTATCCGTTTGGGTTCCGTTCCGAGGTAAGATTTTTTCTTTTCTGTTTTTTTTCTTTGAGGTGCGGTGATGATGATGATGATGATGTCTGTTTTGTACCATTCTTTCACTTACACGATGCTCTTCCAGCTTGCGCTGTGTAGCATTGCCAATAATCTACTAGACGAAGCTTTATCCTACTGCCCTCGTTTGATAAACAAAAAGAAAATGGGTATTATCACATTCTAAACCAAGTAAACCAAAACGAAAATCAAGCGCTAGCGACAGCTTGTCCCCGCTGCTCCAACACCCGAGCAGCGACCTTGCGCAAGTCGACCTTGCGCACCTTGCCGCTCCCCGTGACGGGGACCGTGCGGTCGATGCCCTCCTCGCCGAAGACAAACACATGCTGCGGGGCCTTGTGCCACCCCAGCGTCTCGCGGGTCCAGTTGCGCAGCTCGTCGACCGACGGCCGCGTCGCCTCGTGGCCGGCGGCGATCGCGATGAACGCGCCCACCACCTCGCCGTACTTCTGGTCGGGGACGCCGATGACGGAGGCGAGCTCGATGGCCGGGTGCGCGGCGAGGCGCTCTTCGATCTCGAGGGGGTAGATGTTCTCTCCGCCTGTTCATACAACATGAATCCGTTAGTCTTTGGATGGCCTGGATGTAGTAATGGTCACAAAGGGAGGGTCGGTCACGTACCGCGAATGATGATGTCCTTGAAGCGACCGGTGATCGTGCAGTACCCCTCCGGCGTGAAGATGGCCTCGTCACCTGTCTTCAGCCAGACAGTGCCCTCCGCGTCGGTGGTGAGGGTCTCGGCCGTCTTGTCGGGGTTGTTCCAGTAGCCCTTGGTCAACTGGTACCCGGCGATGCAGAGCTCCCCGCGCTGGCCGACCGGGACGATGTTGCCTTCGGCGTCGATGATCTTGGCCCGCGCATGCGGCATGACCTTTCCGACTGTCTTCAGGCGGGTCTCGATGGTGTCCGTGGTGAGCGCGTTGAAACATGTGGGAGACGCTTCGGTGAGACCTGTTCAAGATAAGAGACGTATTAACAACTCGTCGAATTGGGTGTTGTCCAGAGCGTGATCGCTTACCGTAGCTGCTGGTGTATTGAGTCATGTTCAGCTCCTCGAAGAGTCGCTTCATCAGGGGCCGAGGCACGGGTGCTCCGGCGATGATTCCAGTGCGGAGGTTGCGGGTGTCGAAGTTGGCGGGCTTGGGGAGGGCCAGAATCGCCTCGAACATCGTGGGGACGCCGTGCAAGGCGGTGCACTTCTCGTCGGAGATGGCGTGGAGAACCGCCTTGGGGTCGAAGGTTTCGCTGGGGAAGACGATCTTGGACCCATGGGTCACAACCGCCAGCATGCCCAGCACCAGGCCGAAGCAGTGGAACAGAGGCGGGGGGCAGCAGAGGACGTCGAAGGAGGTCAGGTCCATGCGGTCGCCGATGAAGCGCGAGTTGTTGACAAGGTTGCTGTCAGGCGCAGCTCCGGTCAGTCAAGGTGTTCGCCAACACACCTGAAGTAGGTAGATGTGCATGTCTCGTATCATCTCCATCAAGCTATGGATACTTACTGATGCGTTAGCATGGCAGCCTTGGGGTTGCCCGTCGAGCCACTGGTAAACTGGAGATTGCAGACATCGGCGGGGCTCAATTCCATTTCGCGGTTGGGCAAGGCAGAGCTGGGGAGCGACGACCCGCGGTGAATCACGTCGTTGTAAGTGCTGAAGTTCTGGTACTCTCCCCGCAGAATGACAATCTCCTCCAATGCGACAGAGTTGCCGGCTTGCTTGGGCTTGGGACCCATCTTCTCCAAAACCTCTTCCAGAGAGTGACGGCCAATGCGAGGGGTCATAAACAACACACGAACGTCTGAAGGAAGAAAGCGCTTAAGTCAGCCATTGAGGCTGCATCAATCAAGTAAGAAGTGCAACGAACCTGTATGGTCAAGAGCATAGTAAAGCTCGGAAGGAGTGTAGGTATTGTTCAACACCACCAGGATGGCTCCCACACGCGCGGCGGCGAAGAAGACTGCGATGTACTGCTCGCAGTTGCCGGCCATGATACCGATACGGTCGCCCTTCTGGATTCCCATCGCCAACAGGCCCCGAGCCAGCCGGTCGGCCTCATCGTTCAGGTTGGTATACGTCCAGCGAGCTCCAGTCCAGGGAAAGACCAAGCATTCGTAGTCGCCATAGTGAAGGCTCTGCAGCGTCAGCAGTTTGCCCAACGTGATATCGAGCAAAGCCGGCTCTGTGGGACCCTGCACAATGGAGAGCTGCTGGGTCGTCCGAGGGGACTGGAAGTGAGACAAAGTCTGCTGAAGACGCCGTACAGTAGCCATGGTGACGGAAAGTGGTGGATGAGAAAACCGACGGACAGGGCCAGCCGCCGGGGGTCTCTGGGATCTTATCAGATTAGAAAAAATCTACCCGGTCAAGCCCGGGGGAGAAGAGAGGGGCTTCAATTTCATCATTGTCATTGTCTCAGACCGGTCGCGGAATCCACTCTGCATTATCACTCCAATGGGGCGGCGTGAAGGTTTCGTCGGAATGGATCGTTGGACTCGCGCGATTCTTGGCTGCGGACTGGAGTGGCCAGTCCACCATTGGAGCGAAATGATATTAACCATTGAAACCCAGTCGCATCCCCACATCGGTCGTCAGACTGGATTCTGCAGAGGTGCGGTCGGTTTGCAAGAAGAAAAGAAGAAAGGCAACCCGGGAAGACCCAGAACCTGGCCGGACTCCACCTCTGACATTCTTGCCCGAAGTGCCTAGAAGAAGGATCGGAATGTTGTCGGAGATAGCAGGGACTGAGTGATGGAGGGGAATAACAAAGACAAAAAAAATACCCCTCCCGGCTGGGCCATGGCTTCCAAGGTTTACCCCTCTTGTTGCGTCTTGTCGTCTTGCTCCTTCCGTCTTACTTCTTCCGTATTTGTTCCTTCCGTCCTTCCTCTTCCTACTGTACTTAATATTATACACGTACGTACGTAGCTTAAGAAATAACAACTTTATACTGTTATATTATCTTAACGTCTTCGCGTCTTAAGGGCTTCCAGCCCTGTATATTAATAATAAGTTAGTAGTATATCCGGTATGATCCTAGGTTCTTCCGAATATATTTTTTTAAAGTACTAGAGATTACTTTTCTAAACGCCGATATTCTTCTTCTTTTTTATTTCTCTACTACCGAGCTTGCGCCTTAGATAATATAAAGACTAGGATTCCGACCGTCTTCTTTTCTTCTATTATCTTTATTTTATAATATTATTATCTTCTTATACAGAAGGATATAGATATAAAAATACTAAAATATATAGAACTTAGATATTAGATTATAATATATTATAATATATTAAGCAGCTGCTATATTCAGCAGCTAGATAAAAATATAGTATACTATATAGTTTATATTATCTAAATTTTAAAACTACTAAAATCTACAGATACTGTTCTTTACCCGCCTAACTAGAATATTAATTATCCAATACTTAATAAGACTATTTAAAAATTTAGATATTTTATAGAATTCCTCCTCTTAAAAGTAGTATATATATTTTGGCTAGTTAAATAACTAGTTTTTAATATTAATTTAGATAAATCTCTTAGATACGCAAGATTAAGGTCTATTAGTACTACAAAGACTACTAGTATTATATTATTAGAATTTCTAAAAACGGCAACTGCAAATCTTCTGTTAAGATCTTAAATACTAAAAGACTTAATACTCTCTTTTTCTATAGATCTTTTATAAAAGAACTTTAATAAAATACTAAAATATTCTAAGATAATATAGACTTCTAGATAATTAGTTCTAGAAGTATTTAATAAGATACTAAGATATTCTAAGATATTATTTATAAAAATACCGCGTACCCCTACCAAACCTAAGCTATTATACTTTTATAAAGTTTCTTTTTTTTCTATTTAATTATCTATATCTATAGTATCTTCCAGCTTTACAGCTTTTTTTTTATATTTATTTTTTTAACTATAAAAATATTTATAGAAAGCTTATTATTTTTTTTTATTTAATAAATACTTATCTTCTATACGCTTAGACAGTAATAAAAAAAATATTAATCTAAAAAGATATTTTTTTTCTCTACTTCTTACCAGATTCTTCTATATACTTTCTCTTTTCTATATTTTTACTACTTAACTTTTTTATATTATTTAATCTAATTCCGACACCGCCTTTTATAAAAAACGCCGGTATAGAAAATACTAATATATTAAACGCCGATATAGAAAATACTAGACTAAAAGATAAATTATTAGATAGTAAATAAGATAATATAACTTAATTATAGCTTACCGATATTATAACAGAGTTAAAAAATATAAACCAACGCCTTTATAAGTTTTAATAAAAGTATAACCGATATAATTAAAAAAAATATATAAAATATAATTATTAGAATTAAAAATAACTAAACAGTAATAAAAAAGATAATAAAAAAAACAACTAGTATAATATATATAGGCTTTAAAGTCCGATAATATCGGTTATGCTTTTCCTAATATAAAAATAGATTAGTATTTTAAATAGTAAAGATATATTATATATTTTAAAAATATTAACCTTTTTATCGACTATATTAAAAATATAATTTATATATATTAAAAATCTATAGTATATATAAATATTACCGGTTATCTTCGGAGTACAGCTTTTAACTGGCATCTTATATTTAGTAAATATAAAAAAATATATATATATATATATATTTTTAGAAGATAAAATATTTAAAAACCTCTATATTAGATTTAAATTTAATATTATTTAAATATTTATTTATTTCTAAGCTACTATAGACTATAAATAAGCAGATATATATTAAAATAAATCTATTTAAATATTTACCTAGAATATTATATATAATTATAAGATTTTCTATATTAATAATATTTATAATTAGTTAATATCTATATAAATATATCTTTATTTTAATCTTATTACTAATATTAATTTATCTATATAAACTATTACTATAGTTAACTTTTTTAGCCGCCTAGATAATAAAATATTCTTTTAATAAAAATAATTAAATAATAAATAAAATATATAGTAACAGCGCTAATACAGAGACAGTAACTATTATAATAATAACTATTTAAAAAAATAATTCTTCTAAGAATATTTTAATAATATATATTAAAGCCGCTTTAACAACACCTATTAAAACCGGAATAACTATTAAAAATATTAAAAAAATTAATATAGAAATAACTATAGTAACTATAGTAATTATTTTTTTAAAAACTTCCGTATATTTTAGCGCAGTTATAACTAGTATAATAATAATTTTAATTCTAAAAAGCCTTAGCTTACTAATATAAATATAAATACTAATAATTAAAATAATAATAGATATTTCTTTTAAAATAAATAAAATATATAAAAATAAAATAATATATAGATATAGTAGCAGTCTTTATATTCTAAACAGCTGCTTTTAATAAACTATTTTTAAAATAAAATAAAAATTAGAAATATCGGCGTAAATAATAATAAAAATATAAAATAATTTTAGAACTATATAGATAGACTGTAATAGATATACTAAGTATTTATTTATAATAATAATTAAGCTTAGTTATATACCGCCTTAACTAATCCTATTATATCTAATAAATTTAATAATATATACTATAATAATAGATATAATTATTATAAGAATTAGACTAACGCCTATTATAATAATTATTATAATATTAAGTATAAAGATTAGATCTATAATTATAAAAATAAAAATAATTATATATATTTTATTTTTTCTTTTTATAATAATAAATCTAATAAATTTATAGTAATCTACAACTGCTGTTATACTACTTTTATATCTTATAATAAACTATATTAATATATTCTATATATAGAAGTAAAAAATATAGAAATAAAGGACTTTTTTAAATTACTAGTTTTATATTAATATATATAAGACGATTCAGCGCTTAAGGACTCTATACTAAGTATATTACAGCTAATAAAGTCTATATCCGAGACTGCAGATCCTAAGATAAGACTATAATAAAGTCCCTGCTTAGCAGCAGAAAATATAAAAATAGAATTTGCTTAAATTAAAAACAATAATATAAAGGATTTAAAAGAGCCTCTACTAATACCCCTAGATATTATACTATTTATAAAAAAAAACGCTGTACTAAAATATATTAAGCCCCCTAATAATATATTTATTTTTATTAGATATAAAAAAAATATTAATATTAATATACTTTATATATAGCGAGCCGCTACTATAATAGTAGATTTTAATAAGAAAACTAATCTTTAAATAATATATTTAGATATAGAATATAGTTCAACCTTAATCAGCAAAGTCTTTATTTTAAATATTAAAAATATTAAGTTTTATTTTATTAGTAGAAATATTTATATTATAAATATTAGCTTTAAATATACTATAAGTAAATATATTATTTTTTAAATATATTTTCTAAAGATAATAGCAGAGTAAAAGAATATTAGTTTTTTAATTAAATTATCTAATATTAAATATTAATATAGTTATATTATTATATAAGTATTTATTATAAATAATCTTAAGTTTAAAATAGATATATTTATAAATATTAATATAATTAGCTGTAAAAATATTCTACTTAACTATTACTGCTAAAAGATATACTTAGAAAACTATAATAATATACTAATTAATATTAAAGTATAAACTAAAAGATAAATTAATATACTAGTTTATTCAGCTAAGCGTATTATAGTACTAGTATATAGTATAGTATATATATCTATTTATATAAAAATAAAACTACTAAAAAATATAGACTATATATTTAAACCTTTACTATAAAGGGATTTTATAGTTTATATATATTTAATTAATTTAGATTTTATCTTTATATAGACTACTAATTAAACTTTATATAATATAATAGTAGTAAAATATACTAGAATCGGAGCAGTTTTAGATAATAAATATACTATTATATATTAAATAAAAAACTATACTGCAGAGCTGATTTGCTATTTAAATAAATATAATTTAAAATAGCTGCTGTACTATATAAATAAATTAAAATATATTAATTTAGTAAATTTTAATAGGCGCTAACGGCGACGCCTTGCCTGCTTTTTATTAAAAAATATATACTAAATATATATTAAAAACTAATTAGTATACGCTGCCGACCTTAGAAATAGTTATAATAAAAAGTTTCTAGTTATAAAAAGATTAATCTTCTTTAGATAAAAAAAGATAAGAAAGAATATTTAAAAATATTAAGATAGTAGATATAAAGATAGTAAAACTAATAGCAGAAAAACTGTAAAATACTTAAATAGAAAACTAACTATAGAATATTTAGATAAAAAATTAAAAACAATTAAAGACTATAAGCCTTTATACTTAGCTTTAGAGAATATTACTATATTATTAATAAACTAAATTATATATAATAAAGATCCTAAAACTATTTACTATTTTATAGAAATAATTAATAAATATAATATATAGGCTAAGCCGGATAGATCTAATATTAGGATGGTAAATATACCCAAAGACTAATAGCTGAAAATACTAATAAAAAAAATATTAAAATACTAAAGCTATATATATATCGCGTTAGTAAACGGGATTAAAAAATTATTAATAAAATATTTAATTCTTTTTATACTTAGGGTAAAATATTTTTTATTAAAAACTATATTTTAACTATATATTCTATTTTTATAGTTTAGAAAATAATAATTAATTTAATTACAGATATAAAAATAGTAAAAAAATATATAGTAGTAGATCTGCAAAAAGTAAATAAAAAAATTATATTAGATCTTTATTTAATTTTACTATAAAATAGTATTATCCAGCTAATAGCTAAATATATATATATTATAGTAGTAGATATCTATAAATACTTCTATTAATAATTTATAAAGTATATATACTATAACTATTTTATTATTATAATATATTAGGGCTAGAAAGTCTTTTATATCGCAATTATAAGATTTATTAATTTAATTTTATATATTTAAAAATAGATAAATTTTAATCTTAAAAAATTTTAAGCATTTTACAGAACATATATTAATAATCTAATAATTTATATTAATTAATTTTAATATATATATTAAATATCTATATTAGATATTCGGATATTTTAAGATAATAAATATTAAGTTTAAGTTTTTTAAAGTTTTTATAATTTTTTTATCTATATAGTTTTTAAGCTAATAAATTAATAGTTTTAATTTATTTATTTTAAAAAAAAGATTAGTAGTAATATAATCTTTTCTATTTTTTAATATACTATTAGCTTTAGAGTACTATCTTAGTATTATAAACTATTTATAGTATTAAATATTATAATATATTATTTATATATAACTATTTTAAAATAAAAAAATAGTACTTTTTAAAAACTTATTAAGCTAAAAAGGCCGAAGCTGAGAAATATATTCTAATAATACTATATAAATTCTAATATTTAATAAGCTTACCGTATTTAATAATCTATAAATAAAATTTAATAAAAATATAAATAAAATATTAGTATATTTTTAACTTAAATATTAACTATATATTAATCTAGACATCTTATATAAAAAATATAATACTATTTTATATTATATTAATTTAAATAAGTTATATAAACTGTCGAAACTGTCTCTATATATTTAGATATAACTAATCCTATTTTTTAGCAGATTTTTTATATTTTATAAATATAATTATTAGCTAACGGAGCTTAAAGTATCCTATTTTATTTAAATAATTTAAAAAATAAAATACTATTTTAAAGCTGTTTATATACTAATAGTAGTATATATAGATTATATAAGTACTATTAGACTTATCTAAAAAATAATATTTAATATAATAATACTAAAGTATTTAAATCTTTATTTTACTTATATATTCTAGTTTATATAAAAATATTATTTATAAATATATTATAGATTAGAAAAAATAAATAGTCTTACAGATACGCTATCTTGTTTTTTAGCTAAGGGTATACTATATATATCCTTTAATTTTAATAATTTTTTTAAAATAGAATTAGCTATTATATAAAAAGATACTATACTATTCTATCTAAATATCTATTAACTAATATATTATTATAAAATAGTAGAATATAGTATTTTATTAATTTTATTATTAGAAAGCTTTAAAGTATATATTTATATAGCCTATTTAAAAAATATTAGAATATTTTATATTATCTAAATACTATAGAATAATCCTAAAATAATTCTTTTATATATATTTAAAAATAATCTACTTTATATATTTAAAAATATAATAGGCTCTGCAGATAAAATATACTAAGAGCTTTAACTATATATATTTTACTATTTTATAAAAGAGCTTTTCTATATAATATATAATAAATACAGATACTAAAGGATTAATAAATATTTTACTATACTAAAGGATCTTATACTATACCGAAACTGCGCTATACTTAATAAGTATATATATTATTATTCTAAATATTTATATAACTATATATAAAAATATAAATCTTTTAATATTTTTTAATTAATTATTTTATTAGCTATTCTATTTTATACAGTAATAATCAACTTTATTATTAGCCTACCGGTTATTAAATATCTATTAGTATATAAATTTAAAGACGCTATAAATACAGATATTCTAAATAAATATAATTAACTTATAGTTTTTATTAATAAGTTTATAAAATAAATAGATTTAATATCCGGATATATATAATAGTCTATATTTCTCTAAAAATACTAGCTGATATTATATTTTTAAAAATATAATTAAAATCTATTTTATATTTTTATATCTAACCGCGACGCCCGATTTCTTAGCAACTTTTAGTTTAAAATATTTAAAAAACTTAATATAAAATAATATTACTCTACTATATACTATCTATAGATAAATAAATAAATAAAAAAAATAAATTAAATAATTAAAATTATATTTTAATATATATATATATAAGACTATTAAACTTACTGGATATAATTTTTATTTTAAATTATTAGTTAAATTAATAGTTTTATTAATACAGCTATAAAATCAAGTCTATATAATCTTATATACAGAATATTTTTAGATAATCTATAGATATAGGCTAGATATTTATTTACTAGTTAATACTTTAAGCTATATCTAGATACTAAAAAAGTATATAAATTTATAGCTATATAAATAAAGTATATTTATAATAAAAATTATTAGCCTATAGAATTTAATATTAAAAATAAAATATATTTTAGACTTTATAAAAATTATAGTTTTTTAATTAATAAAATAAAGATTATTAAAAATAAATTTAGTTATTAATACGCCGATTTATTTTATATTTTAAAATAGGTTAAAAAACTTATTTACTATTTAAATACTTTATTAAACTAGTAGATATATCTAGTGGTTTTAATAGCACAGCTGGAACCGGCGCCTAAGATTAAAGATTTATATAATTAATAGTATACTTAGCCGTCTATAATATAAAAAGACGAAAATATAAAAAATAAATATAAGATTAAGTATATTTTTATAAATAGACTAGTATACAGTTAACTGAAAAAAGATAGTTTTAAAATAGTTAAATATCTTATTTAATTTATAGAATATAGTTTTAAATAAAATAAGTAGATAAATAAAAAAAATATTAACGCAGCAGATCTGATTAGGGAGTTTAAGATAAGCCATATCTAATACTTCTAATTAATAAGATATATCTAATATCTCTAATTACCTCTCCTATTTACTAATATCTCAACTATTATTTTTCTTATTTTACTAATACCCCAACTATCTGTTCTACTTAGTTATTTTTCTCTATTTATCTTATCTTCTAAATTATCTAATATTATATTTATTTCTTATCCTATATATTCTCCCCTTCTTTACTAAGTCCTATATCTCTGCTACATCTTTATTTTAAACTTTATAATATATCTTAACCCTTCTATTCTATACTCTATTAATATCTACTATACCAGACTTTTTATTTATTTCTAAAACTATTATATTTTTAAATAGTATATTTCCGATACTATAAAAATAATACGCTATAGTAAATAAAAAAAGTACTTATATTAGGACTTAGAAGCTCGGTAATAAAAATCTAATTATATCTACCCCTAAAAAAATAAAAAATAATAAAATAAAATAGATAAAATATAATTAAGCTGCTTAGGCCCAAAGACCCCTAATAATAGAATATTAAAATCTAATTTTTAAAAAATAGCTATTTTATAATATACACCTGTCTAATTAGCTTATTTGTATAATATATAAACTTTTACTAGTAAATAAATAAGCTAAATATAATATAGACTTTATATATAAAAGCCTGCTCCGAGTAGAAAAAGTACTAATAGGTAAAATTATAGTTATTTATACTTATAGATTATAATAGTATTTAATTATATATAAAAAATATATTCTTTATAGTAAAACCGACCGCCTTTAATAGTTATAGCTTTTAATAGAATAGTAAAATATAAAGACTAATAGTCTTTTTAAAAATAGTATATAGATTAGATATTATATTATAAAATCTAAGGATATCCGGAATATCTAAAATAAAATATAGATATATATAATTATAATAGATTATAATACTATAGACTATAATAATAAAAAAAAGCTAAATTAGATAAACTAAAGTAGAATAGACGCCTGGCGCCCTTATAATAATAATCTTTTTATAATTTATATTTATAATAAAAATAATAAAAAAACAGTTCTATTAGTTTTTTTAAATTAAATCTTATCTAGGCTATTAATTAATATATTAAATAATAATATATATAGAGACGGAGGCGATCAGCTATATAGTATTTAACTAAATATAGATTCTAATAATAAAAAGAAGAACTCTGTTTAATATATTCCTAAACTATCTATCAGCTATATATTATATTTTCTAAAGACTAAGATAGTTAAGTCTATAAATACTATTAATATAGATATATTTAAAATACTAATAAAAACTGCAGAAACTAAGATACCTCTAATTAATTAGATAAAAAGAATAGTTAAAATTAGAGTCCAGCAGCTCCTTAAAATAATTATATAGAAGTTTTAAATATTTAGCCGTAATAAGCTTAGCCTAGATAATATATCTTATAAAATAGATATTAGACTTAGACTACTAAAGCTAGAGGATATATCTAAGGCAGATATACTAAAAATAGACATATTTAAAATAAATATATTTAAAATAGATATATCTATAGATATATTTAAAATAGATATATCTAAGGCAGATATATCTAAAATAAATATATTTAAAACTATTAAAATAAAATTTATTATATTTTATACTACAGCTAAAAAAAGAATATTAATACTTCTAGTAGTAAATAAGCGCGCGAAGTTTCTTAAGTAGTAAACCGATAAAATTATATTTTAGAAAAATATCGGATACTAGAATCTAAATAATATAATATAGAATAGAATTAATAAATTTTAGAGCTTAGATAAATTTATAATTAAAAAATATATCGTATTAGTACTTAGACTATAAAATAGTCGAAATTAAGACTATCTCTACTACTATATTAATTAAAAATAGTCTAATATAGAAATTATTAATTAAGTTCTTAAAGTAGATTAAAAAAATAAAAGATAATAAAATATTACTTTTATAGATAACCGATATTTTTTTACTCTAAATCTAACTATAGCAGTTATAGTACTAGACTAAATAAATAAAGTAGTTATAAGCTACTAAACAGTACTTTAAAAATTTACTTTACTTATTAATTTTTTTAAAAACACTATTAAAAATATTATAGATAAGAAAAAGAAAAACGCCGGTATTAAGAAAAAGAAATATACTATATTACTTTTTATAAAGTATAAGATATTAATAGTACTAAATAAGAATAATAATTTAGATAATAATAATAACACCTTATACTACTCCGACAAAGATATAAAAAAGTAATAAGAATATTATCTATATAAGAAGACTACTTATTATATCTTATTATCTCGCTTTTTCTATTTTACTTCTTCCGTATTTATTTCTTCCGTTCTTTCTTTTTCTACTATACTTAATATTATATACGTACGTACGTAGCTTAAGGAATAACAACTTTATACTATTATATTATCTTAACGTCTTCGCGTCTTAAGGGCTTCCAGCCCTGCATATCAACAACAAGTAAACCCCTGGTATGGAATTTACCGGATCAGATAACAGTCAATACAGCAGATATATGGTTACGTTATGACCGTAATTCGGTAATGTATGGTACGTTATGTGTATTGTGCGGGATACTCCATACTCCGAGCACCTAAACCCCAATACTAGAGCCCCTTGCAAGTCTGCTTACAGCACAAGCAGAGGCTGGGTTGTGTACGTAGTACTGCAGCGTATCAAGTCACATCGGCATATATCCCATGCCTGCAGGCGTTGCTCATGGATTGAACTTGAAGTAATTTCATTAGCGCTCGCTGTAAGTTGAAAAGGTAACCCATGTATGGTGATGATCAAACAGTATTTCAAACAGAACAAGTAATATGCTTGACAATACAATTCTGTTACAATTTCCACTTACAAGAATGCATTGTATCCCGAGATGCAGACATAACTGTCTCCTATGTAATGAATGCAACCGCACGGGCCATCATGCAGAACAAAACGTGGATCAAACTGTTGCAACTGTAGGCCAGAGGAAAAGTCTCTCATCCCCGCCAAACCCCTATATGCAAGGATTTTATACTAGGCTGATAGACGGCAACACCCGATTTCGCCTATCTTGGTTCCCTTGCCGACTGGAATCTGCGACCCTGGTAGAACTCTCGGAATTATCAATCTGACTCGAGCTTGACAGGTCAACTGGCAGATGTATGTTTGAGAAGTACGCAGTAGGCCTCGCGCTCGGAACCCTCGGAAGTATCTGTGCTGCCTCGGCTAAAGGTACGTACAGTAAACCTGGATTACGGCTGTTCAGGATAGTTCGAGTCATGTAAGATTGTGGACCTAGGGATGTTTCCACTGTGGCAATCTGAACTGAGACCAAGAGGGGGTTGTCTTTCTGGATGATGAATACTACAAGAGACGAAGATATCTCTAGTAGTGAGACTTGGGCGTCCTTCTGGAATTGGCTTCTAAAAGAAAAGGGCTTCTGGTCTGTGGGGAGCAACAGATAAGTTCGATCTGTCCCATCAAGACGAGTACCAGAAGATCGTAAAGACCGTACACAGTGTAATGACAGCAGGATGCTCACAATATCTCCCTGTTAGGCGAGATGGTTAAATACGAAGCTTGCCTTGGTTCCTGCTGTCAATGCGACACCCGCTTGGGCTAGACGAAGTAAGAATTCACTCTCGGCGGCTATTGAGCTGAAGAACTTGGCAAGTGTGATTATCATTAGTCAAGGATAATAAGGGGGAAGCCCAACGGGGCGTTTCAGCTTGAATGAACACTGGAACTCGGCAAGATCAGGCAATGTATTAGGCAGTCTTGCTTTTTTGTGCTGGCACAGTCTGTGGAAGATCTAATCTGATGATCTAATCTGATTAACTAAGTGGTCCTGCAAAGTAGACAAGTTTGTACATTTCAAAAAAAGTACTATATTAAGCGGGCCTGAACATGGCTTGTGGTTATTCACAGCACTATGCTTGATACAGGCCTTTAAGAGAGAGTACAGTGAAGCCCTGGTGAAGCCTTGTTGAATCAGGAAAAAACACCCCGGGAAGCTGCAAAACATATAAATAAACCTGCCAAGAGGCCACAGGAACCAACAGTTGGAAGCAAAAGCGCACATCTTGAGTTAAATCAAACACCTTCAGGCAAACAAACACTATTCTGGTATATTCTGATCATCTCTGACAATATTCAAGAGTGGTTTGATGAGGTTACACAACAAAAAACATCATATTGGAGAGTGTACAGAGTAGATTCACGTGATAACACCTTGCAGCTGCATAGGTCACATGATGACGCGTCTTCTTCGCGTCACCAGAAAACAACATCTACCTCACCACACCCCAATCAATACCCATGATACAGCAACTCATGGGTGATCAGCGATGGACTGTATCCTCGATGGTCTCAATTCCTCCCAGTCCACTGCTGTGACATCCCCGGCGTCTATCTTGCAAGTCCTGGCGCCACCGGGTTCGGGTAAGACAAAGACGCTGACGGCGCGCGTCGCGTACCTTCTGGCGCATCATAATTACCGCCCTCAAGATGTCATCTGTTGCACATTCACTATCAAGGCCAGCCGGGAGATGCGAGAGAGGCTGACCAAGTTGATTGGTGAGGATTTACAGAAGAGACTGCTCTTGGGAACCTTCCATTCGATCTGCCGGCGGTATCTAGTGATCTACGGCCACTTGATCGGGCTGAAGAAAGGCTTCGGGATCGCCGACTCCGGTGACAGTACGTCTCTCATCAAAGTGGGTCAAGCCTCTTTCTTGTTGAACTCTGCCCGACCGTCTCCATGGTGAAGCTATATTGACCTGGAATAATTGGCAGAAAATCATCAAGCGGCTGCGCGTCAGTATCGAGCCGGGGGCCGCTAGAGGACGAATCTCTCGCCAAAAAGCTCAGGGTGTCGGCCCAGATGAGGTCGCAGCAAGGATACAGACAAAGAACAAGACTACAGAGCAATGGGACTTCGTCCAGGTCTACCGCGAGTACGAAAGGCACCTGGCGGAGTCGAATCTGCTGGACTATGACGACCTGCTTGTGCGATGCGCCGACCTCCTGAGACAGCATCCGAAATGTGTTTCGAACATCCAGGCCGTCTTGGTAGACGAATTCCAGGACACCAACCTCATTCAGTATGAGCTTATGAATCTCTTCGCATCCCAGCACAAGCGCATCACCATCGTCGGCGACCCGGATCAAAGCATTTATGGGTTCCGATCCGCAGAGATCAAGAATTTGGCACGCATGCAGAAACTATATCGCGACACATCTGTGGTCTTGCTGGAAAACAACTATCGGTCGTCTGGGTCTATCTTGAATTCGGCCCAGGATGTCATCGAGCAAGACACCTCCAGACCAGCGAAGAAGCTGCAGCCAACCCATAGCGTGGGAACCATGCCTGTGCTGCGGAAACTGGTAGATGCTGAAGCCGAGGCGCGATGGATCGTGCTCGAGATTAAGCGTTGTATTGGGACGACAGGCAAGCTCCTCAACTACTCCGACTTTGCCGTGTTGCTCAGAACGGCGGCTCTTTCTCGACGTATAGAGTCGGCAATGGGGAAGAATGGAATTCCATACCGGATGGTTGGAGGCTCAAAATTCTTTGATCGAGTCGAAATCAAGCTGCTTCTGGACTACCTCCGGATCATCAGCCATCCGCAAAACAGCGAAGCCCTTACCCGTGTCATCAATACCCCTTCGAGAAGAATTGGAGAAGAGACAATCAAGGCGCTCACCGCCGGCGCCGAGAAAGCGAAATTGCCGCTCTGGGACTATATCAAGGGTGTAGCGCAAGGCCACCGGTCAGCAGACTGCACGCTTTCGAAGCTTACGAATCAAGGCCTTTGCACATTCGTTGGACTTATCGAATCTGCCCGGAAGAAGCTCAGTGACACCCCTGATAGTTCATCGCCACGGATCCTCCTTGACCACGTGATTAAGAAGCTAAATTTTCGAGAATACCTCAAAACCTTGCACGGATCGAACGAGGAAAACCGGTGGGCCAATGTAGAGGAGCTGCTGACCCAGGCCGACGACACGTCTGGCTCGGACGGTCAGAATACCGAAACCGAAAGTCTACCCGTGATAGAGGGCCTCGAGCAGCAACAGGCTCACCCCGGGGAAGAAGCATTGGCTCGGTTTCTCGCGAATGTGGCGCTGTCCAGCGAGGTCACACCGCAGGAGGAAGGCTCGGAAGGGAACGCCTCAAACGAGAAAGTCACGATTTCTACCATCCATGCGGCCAAGGGACTCGAATGGCCCGTCGTCTTTGTTCCCGCTGTGTACAATGGCAGCATCCCTCACTCACGTGCCGAAGACTCCGACGAAGAACGAAGGCTGCTATATGTAGCAATGACCCGAGCACAAGCGCTGCTCTACCTGAGTCAGCCCCTCGAACAGTCGCAGGGGGGAGAGATGACCAAACTGTCCAATTTCCTGCCGGAGGAAGTAGTCGGCAACAGATTCCGACTACTCGGGCCTGTCTTCAGCGACGATGTCGTTCACGGGATTGCAGACATCCTGCATCGACCTAAACCAGAGGAAGTAGCCATACAAGAGGCCCAAAGCACACTTACTTCATTGTTTGATGACCGGTGGACGAAGGAAGGATACGAGCAAATTGACCCTTCGCTTCAATATGGTGACCGGAGAGCAATGGTCGAGGGGCCGTATGCGAAGAGAAAGCGGTTCGACCAGCCTCAAACTGCTGACACGGGGACATGGCTTCCTACTCCAGCCCTGGGATTCTCATCAGCACGAGACTACATCGTGGTGAACAACGCCATGGCCGAGGACACAGCCACCGCAAAACCCGGTGCGAAAAGGAAGGCGATCGGCAGTGGTCCCGTTCGTAAGCCAGACGCTTCCCAGAAGACACTTTCCGGGTTCCTAGGACTGTCCTCCTCGGCAGCTACCAAGACGGAGGTCGAAGTCAGTGCCAAGTCCCTCTCAGTGTCAGGGAGGTCTTCTGTACCTCCCTTTCAGACGAGACCGATGAGTTCCGTGGCGAAAGGCTCGATCCCGAAACCATACACCATGCATCGACCGCAAGTGCAGCGGCTGCAACCATCGCGACCGGCCCTTGAACCGTCAAACCCGAATGCATACACGTGGCTGGCCGAGCCCACGGACCTCTCTCGGATGCCCAAGTCTACAATCCAGAACAGCCACGAAAGTTCGATTCAGCCGGCATCAGCCGGCAACATTACTCCATATACTTCAAATACGTACCAGGTGTCTCGGCCGGTGAGCACGTTCCACACGACCACGATGTCAATGGTCCAGAACCAACCGCCAACGACGATGCGACGGACCCTGGGGATTCGTCGGAGTAATGTGGACGGCTGGCAGGCGCGGATGCAGAGGGAAGGTCAAGGCCGGTGAGCCGCGGCCGATGGGGGCTGGGACATAGTCCACCGAAGGATCGGGCGTATCGGGTCAATCGCTCTAGGTATGGCTTTGTATGAGCGCGTTGATCGAGCATCGACGAGTTATTAGCTTCTATATAGCTAGCATGTACTCCCAGGTTGGAGGAATGATATACCAATGTTGTTGAACATAAAATGGTGAACATAAAATGGAGGCCAGAATGCGAGGCAATCTCAAGCCTGCAATGCACATCTCTCAAGTGATGGATGCTTTAATACTCTGATCTATAGGGCGATTGACCCACTAATCTCCTACTACTGCACACTTATATGAACCTTGAATGAAGTCGAAATAGCCTCAGGACTCAACCTCGGGTCCGTGCAATTCATTGGAATAGTGCTTAGACAATAACCCCCTTCCGGTACAAGATACTCCACCAGATCAAAGTGCTTATACACGCTCATCAAAACAGAAAAACAGGAGCTTTTTTTAAGAGTACACAATCAAACCCGTTCTTACTCGATCTTGCCCTTGTTCACGACGAACCCTTCCAGGGCGGAGATGGCCGCCCACAGACGGTTCTCGGCCTCGGGGAAGACCAGCGAGCGCTTGCTGTAGAAGACCTCGTCGCTGACCTCCTCGGGGTGACGGGGCAGGCAGTGCATGAACTTCCAGCCCTCGTTGGCGCCGCCGCGCTTGGCCAGCTCGGGGGTGATCTGGAAGCCGGCGAAGTCCTGGAGGCGCTTGCGGGCCTCGGCCTCCTGGCCCATGGACACCCAGGTATCCGTGACCAGCACGTCGGCGCCCTTGACCGCCTCTTCCGGAACATTCGTCTGGATCAGCTTGCCCGGGGTCTGGACGCCCTGGCCGGCCTGCTGGATGAGTTCCAGCATCGGGGCGGGGATCTCGTAGCCCTTGGGGGTGGCGACGGCGAGGTCGACGCCCATCTTGGCGGCGCCGATGGCCATGTCGAAGAGGACGTTGTTGGCGTCGCCGATCCAGGCAATCTTGAGGCCTTCCAGGCCGAGGCTGATGAGGGGGTGCGCCTTCGAGGTGAAGGTCTCGTGCAGGGTCTGGAAGTCGGCGATGGCCTGCAGCGGGTGGAAGGAGTCGCAGAGGGCGTTGATGACGGGGACGGCGGAGTGCTGGGCGAGGCCGGCGACGTCGGCGTGCGGGCCCACGCGCGCGACGATGCACGAGACCATCGACGAGACCACGACCGCGGTGTCGTACAGCGACTCGTTGACCCCGAGCTGGATGTCGTCCTTCCCCAGGAACATCGGGTGGCCGCCCATCTGCACCACCGCGCCCTCGGTCGAGATCCGCGTCCGCGTGCTCCGCTTGCTGAACATCATCGCCACCGTCTGGCCCGTCAGCGCCCCCAGCAGGTTCTGCGGGATCGCGCCGGACTTGATGGCGCGCTTGTGGGCCGAGGCGTTGCGCACCAGCGTCGCGAACTCGGTCGGCGTCAGGTCGGCGATCGAGAGCAGATGGCGCGGCGCGAAGGGGGAGGTCGGCGGGAGCGTTTGCGAGGCATGTTGCTGCAGGAGCTGGCGGGTGGCCGAGCTGCACCGCGCAGCGGTCATTCGGAAGGCGCCAGGCATGGTTGATGGAGCTGTGTTGGAGTGGGAATTGAGCTGTAGCAAGTCTCCAGACCGGCTATATAACTCGACTGCCGATGGCGGTGTATGACTCAAGTGATGCCCATGCTGTCACGTGATGCGAGCAGCGACTCCGGCGGTGACTCGTCGGTTTGCAGGGTTTGCAGGGTTTGCAGGGTTTGCAGTCCGGGGGAGGCAAACTGATAACAATTGCCCTGACTCATATCCATTGGTGATGGTGATTCTAATCGGCTAAGAAAAACCTTCCTGGGCCTTTTATCCGGTCAGTCAAGATTCACCAGAAGGCCCAGCCATAGCGAGTTTCGTCCGAGTGTAGCAAAGAAATGGAATCCCAGTTCCGTAGGGCCGAAGTCACACAGTGCGCTCCTCAGATTTCTTACGGGCCATCCTGCCAGTCGATTGAGTGGGCAATTCGCCATTCTTATGGAAGAAGCACACAGCAACGCCCTGAACTCAGGGCGAGGGAGTGGCCCTAATGTACCCAGTACCAATTTTCCCGGTGCCTGATGGACCCGCATTTGCGATGCCACCTTGACGAGACAGACAAATGCCAAGTGTACCTGCCAAAGTGCCGTGCCTACTGCTACATACGGCATGCCTACCAAAAAGTGGAAGGTTCTTTTGATTCCATCCAGACTTCTAGCGCCGGTCGGAACAGCGCCACCGGAGTTCCGCCGGGGAGTGTCAACCACGTGATGTTTTCTCGAACGGTCAAACTCGAGTCTGCCCCACGTGATCCCAATCGATAAGCATTTGGTCTGTATGAACTCATCACGAACACCATGCTTAATTCGACCTTAAATTCTACTTTAACCACTGGGGGCCGTGTTCGGGAGCAAAGAACCACGCCAATTGAGGATTCACTTCCTCTCTCATTAAGCATGATTCCATCCATGTGAAACTGAAACTGACAGTCGCCCCTCTCGCCCAGAGCTTTACATAATAGCGAGCTCCAGCCCGCCCAGGGAGTGGGGCAAATTCTCTCGTTTTTTCCCTTTCCCGCCTTTCCCACCGATGGAACATGACGAAAAGCCGATCCAATGGTTGCAAGATGCGCGCTGGTTCCGAGTGGCAGCAGCACCCATCCCAGATTTTGTTTGATAATGAAAAATGGAGAAAACTCTGCCTAGAGCCACATTTGTCACTTAACCCAGCTTCCTCCCCCGTCTTTCTGACGTTTGCCTCTCGTCTGTGACTGTGACTGTGACTGTGACGCCGCACACTTCCTGCAACCCAAGCTCTCTGGTCGAAGTCGTTGGCAAGCTACCTACTCCATTACGGTAGCATTTCTGCTCTCCGGACCTGTCTTTCGATTCCTCCGCCAACATGGGCGAACAGGACAACATTGCGCCCGCGAATAAGCTGGGCGTCGAGAGTGTTGTCGATGACCCCAATTCCTCCGACAGCAACAGCGGGCTGCGGTCGCGACGCCGCTTCGGATCGGCGCAGGAAAATGGAAAGGATATTGAGAGTGATCACGAGGACGAGGGCAAGCTGAAGCGCAACTTGAAGAACCGCCATTTACAGATGATCGCTATCGGTGTGTTTTCCCGTCCCCTCTTACAGGCTTGTTACGGAACTGATTGGTGAGTAGGAGGAACCATTGGAACTGGTCTGTTCATTAGCAGTGGAACAGCGCTGGCAGAGGCTGGTCCGGCTGGTGCCCTTATCGCATACGCCTTCGTCGGTTCGATCGTGTACTCCGTCATGTGCTCCCTCGGAGAGATGGCAACCTATATCCCCGTTCCCGGTGCCTTCACCTCTTACGCCGCGCGCCTCGTCGATCCGAGCTTGGGTTTCGCCATGGGCTGGATTTATTGGTTCAACTGGGCGTCGACCTACGCCGTCGAACTGACTGCTACCGGTATGATCGTCAAATATTGGGATGAGAACCTGTCCGTCGCTATCTTTATCGGAGTCTTTTGGGTTGTTATCTCAGCGATCAACTTCCTCCCTGTCGGCTTTTACGGCGAGCTGGAGTTCTGGTTCTCGCTGACCAAGGTGTTGACTGTCTTGGGATTCATGATCTTCGCTATCTGCATTGACGCCGGAGTCGGCAGACAGGGTTACTTGGGCTTCAAGTATTGGCACAGCCCCGGCGCCTTTGCACCCTACTTGATCACTTCCGATTTGTCGGTTGGGAAGTTCGTCGGTTTCTGGGCGGTGCTCATTCAGGCTGGTTTCTCTTACCAGGGTACCGAGCTTGTCGGTGTTGCTGCTGGTGAGACTGAGAACCCCCAGAAGACTGTTCCCTCCGCCATTCGCAAGACCTTCATCCGCATTCTTATCTTCTTCGTCTTGACCATTTTCTTCATCGGATTGTTGGTGCCTTACGATAACCCCAACCTTGCTAGCGATTCCGGCAACGCGTCCGCCTCGCCTATGGTTATTGCCGCCAACCTGGCCGGTGTCAAGGTTCTTCCCAGTCTGATCAATGCGGTCCTTCTGACGGTCGTTCTCTCTGCCGCCAACTCCAATGTGTACAGTGGTAGCCGTGTTCTCCTTGGATTGGCCCAGGAAGGTTTCGCGCCCTCCTGCTTCGGCTGGGTCACGCAACGTGGTGTGCCGTATGTTAGCGTTGCTTTTACTGCCCTCTTCGGTCTTCTGGGATTCATGAACGTGTCGAGCTCCGGAACCACAGTTTTCAACTGGCTGGTGAACATTTCCAGTGTGGCTGGATTCATTTGCTGGACGTCCATCAACGCCAGCCACATCGCCTTCATGAAGGCGATGGCTGCTCGTGATATCTCCCGCGAGACCCTGCCTTACAAGTCCTGGGGTCAGCCTTATCTGGCGTGGTACGGGTTGTTCTTCAATCTCCTTATTACCTTCACCCAGGGATTCACTGCCTGGATTCCTCACTTCAACGTTTCCGACTTCTGGGTTGCCTATATCTGCCCGGTCCTCTTCGTTGTCTTGTATATCGCACACAAGGCGTGGTACCGCACCTCATTTGTCCGTCCTCTGGAGGCGGATCTTGACACTGGCAGACCGCAGTTCACCAACTGGGAGACCTCGAACCCCAAGGATGGATGGGGCAGAAGACTGTGGGACAGCATCATGGGTTAGACCTGTCCTGTGCATTTCATCATAAAACATAGATTTACGCTCTAGATCGTGAGCTTCGAGGTCATCATTAGACCATCGGCAGATGTTGGTGAGGTTGTGCCGATTGGCATCTGTGTTGAAGCAAGTTCTTGTATATATTATCAGCTGGGTTGCATTAATCTGCCATATTTAGCATTAGCTCGTTTAAATCTGTACTATAGACTTCAATTATGATCTTTTATTGAATTCAGCCCTGTAGTATCATGGAATACTGAGTATAATGGCTTTGATTGATGCGGAGCCTTGAGGGAGGTGTGGTTCTCTGACGGATAAGATAAGAGCGAGCGCCTGCCATCATTACCGGATTATTCATCATCGATTGTTATCTCCGAAGTCCCCGAATATGCCGAGCGAGTTTCTGGCATTCATGCGACGATAACTCGATTCAGGTTTTCTCCCACTTACAGAACCTAGGAGTCCCACAGCGCTTCGCTGGACTCAACCTGATCTTCTTTCTGAGAGCTCCAGAATTCTCAGCCTTTTGTCGCCCCCGCGGACATGGCAAGGTCACGACAAATAATCGATCTCGCAGTCTGGAGCTGCCGAATTCCCAGACTCCCCCAGAAGCACAGCTCCACGCTCGCAGCCAGCGCGCGGCTCTTCTCGTCGTCGACTGCAGTCCTAACCCGACATGGGCGCATTCCCCTTCACATCCCCCCGCCATTCCCGGTGACCAAGTCATGCCCGGAGCCCAGCTGCGCATGTCCCCCCACCCCCGATCTGCCCGCCCCGATCGACCACCACCAGGCTCTCAATGGCACGATGGCGGCCTACGCAGAGCAGCTGCTTGTGTGCACCGGCCAGCGGGACTGGACGAGCCGGATAGAGGATGATGGCCAGGGACACAGCTGGGGGGATCTCGTGCGGGGTCTGAAGGCTCTACTCGGACGCGGCGGGCGATTCGCCGACGTAAGTGGTGCCCTGCCTGCCCAAATGACTACAGTTGTGCGAAAGCAAATCCGCTCGCCCCCGCGCTACAACTGTACAAAGAACAACCACTGACATCTACAATGCCCTCGCACAGCCATACCATAACATCCTCATCACGAATTCCTCGTTCGCGCCGTCGTCGCCGACGTCACCAGCCGCCTCCGCCATCCTCTTCCCCAGCTTCAAATACTTCCCCTGCATCCCGACCCAGCCATCCTCGGAGCACCCCGACGACCTCTCCACCTTCGTCGAAGCCCACCTCCTCCCCCCCCAAGCGCGACACGGCGGGCCCAGCCGCCGCCCGGAACTCGCGTCAGCCCTCCCGGCCGCCGTGGACCTGCGGCACTCGCCCGTGGTGCTCATCTGCGGGCACGGCGGGCGCGACCTGCGCTGCGGCGTGATGGCGCCCGTCCTGGAGACGGAGTTCCAGCGCGTGCTGCGCGCGAACGGGTTCGCGACGGGCGCGGAGGACGGCGCCGACGCCCCGGGGGTGGACCGCCCCGACCGGGCGCATGTCGCGCTGATCAGTCACATCGGCGGGCACAAGTACGCCGGCAACGTCATCGTGTATCTCCCGCCGGGGATGACGGTCGTCGGGGAGGACGCCTCGTCGGCCGTGCCGCATCCGCTGGCCGGGAAGGGGATCTGGTATGGGCGCATTGAGCCCAAGCATGTGCAGGGCGTGGTGGAGGAGACGATTCTGGGCGGGCGGGTGCTGGCGGATCACTTCAGGGGTGGGGTGGATCGGGAGAGTGGGATTCTGCGATTGTGATGGTGGTGGTGTTGTTGAGGGTAACTTAGATCAGTCGACGGGGATCAGTGTCTGCTCTTCTTTTGGGGTTGGGGTTGGGGTTGGCGCATTTTGTACAGTAGATTAGAGATGAAGAAGTTCAATAGATCTCTGCTTCATTATGGACAGGCCGGATTTGAATGGTTCTGGATCCGGTAGGGGGAAGGACAAGGCTGGAGGAGTAATCCTCTGGCTGGGTCATGTGGGCAACAATGACTACTCACTTATCTAGACCTACTCGATCTCTACCTAGTAACTTATCTACCTACAGGTCTACAGTTTACAATAATTCTCCGGGATGAAAAGGCGGGGTGCCACCGGAGAATTGCCGTTTTGTCATGGTGGGGCATCAAGTTGTTTATTAAGCTACTCCATAGTCAGCGACCCCACACTGCCACTGCAAAAGTGGCCAACTTCTAGAATCCCTTTAGGGTCGCATTGTGAAGTTGTAACCGCGGCATGGGTGGAATCCAATTCCCTATACCCTCAATTGGTGATATTAGAAGCGAATGATTTAACCGAGCAGGTTGCATGCAATCCACCCAGGCTTAAAGGGGCTGAGACAACCATCCCTTTATGCTTGTCCGTGTGACTGGAATAGGTCACGTAGATCGATAGTTACATAGTGATAGTACAGAGAGAGTAAGAGTAAGAGCACTGCACGGAATGAAACGAACCCCGCTGGGCGGGGAACCCCCCGGGTAAATGGTTATTGGTGGCAACTGGTGTCCCCATCCATACTGCATACTTCATTCTTCTCCATCTGAATTGAACCTTGAAGTCCAGCGCAGTTGCTGATCACTGCATGGAGGGGCTCAAGCCCTTCCGAGCGTGACTATTAAAGCTTTCCTGCGCCGCTCCTTTGCCATCGTTCTCAACCTATCCTTTACGTCTTCTCCTCCTCCTTGTTGCTTTCTTCCTCCATCCCCCCTCCCAATCGCCTCGTCTTCACGGCACCATGGCCACCGCAACTACTGTCACAGCGCTCGAGAAGCCCAACATCGGTGTCTACACCAACACCAAGCATGACCTGTGGGTCGCGGAATCCAAGCCCACGCTGGAGGAGGTGAAGAGCGGCGAGAGTCTGCGGCCCGGGGAGGTCACGATCCAAGTCCGCAGCACCGGCATTTGCGGGTATGTTGTTTCCTTTGCCTCCAACACCCCTCCTATTCCCAGCGCCTTTCCCACCCTCGTTCCAACCATTCGACTCAACTAACATCAATGCCACCATCACCAGCTCCGACGTCCACTTCTGGCACGCCGGCTGCATCGGCCCGATGATCGTGACGGGCGACCACATCCTGGGCCACGAATCCGCGGGGCAAGTCATCGCGGTCGCGGCGGACGTGACCTCGCTGAAGCCGGGGGACCGGGTGGCGATCGAGCCGAACATCATCTGCAACGCGTGCGAGCCGTGCCTGACGGGGCGGTACAACGGGTGCGAGCGGGTGCAGTTCCTGTCGACGCCGCCGGTGGACGGGCTGCTGCGGCGGTACGTCAACCACCCGGCGATCTGGTGCCACAAGATCGGGGACGAGATGAGCTACGAGGACGGGGCGCTGCTGGAGCCGCTGAGCGTGTCGCTGGCGGCCATCGAGCGCAGCGGGCTGCGGCTCGGGGACCCGTGCCTGATCACGGGCGCCGGGCCGATCGGGCTGATCACGCTGCTGAGCGCGCACGCCGCCGGCGCCACGCCCCTCGTCATCACGGACATCGACGCCAGCCGGCTGCAGTTCGCGCGGGCCCTCGTGCCCGGCGTGCGCACCTACCAAGTCCAGCCCGGCCAGTCTGCCGAAGCCAACGCCGCCGGCGTGATCCGCGTCTTCAACGACGCCGCCCCCGACGGAGTCTTTGACATCGACAGCCCCACCACCCTCCGCCCGCGCATCGCGCTCGAGTGCACCGGCGTCGAGAGCAGCGTGTGCTCCGCCATCTGGAGCGTCAAGTTCGGCGGCAAGGTGTTCGTGATTGGGGTGGGCAAGAACGAGATGACCATCCCCTTCATGCGCCTCAGCACCCAGGAGATCGACCTCCAGTACCAGTACCGCTACTGCAACACCTGGCCCCGCGCCATCCGCCTCGTCCGCAACGGCGTCATCAACCTCCGCAAGCTCGTCACCCACCGCTTCGCCCTCGAGGACGCCCTCAAGGCCTTCGAGACCGCCGCTAACCCCCGCACCGGCGCCATCAAGGTCCAGATCTTGAGCGACGACGCCGATGTCCGCGCTGCTTCCGCTGGTCAGAAGCTGTAGCGGCCGTTACGAATGAAATGAAAATGAATTCGCTTGTGTTTTGGATGTCGTGTTGTTTTGCTGGTGTGGGTTTATTAGAGGCAGGTGACTGGTCGCCTTGTTTATATATATACCAATTCAATTGGATTTTCCGATATTGCTGAGTGCGGATTCGTGTGGAAGGAGAGTAGAGTAGAGTAGAGTGTCTTGTGTATGTGTTGTCGTGTGTCAGCGCTCCCGAATATACCTTTGCGCAAGCAGGGAACAGAAACCCATTCGGCGGATTTCCGGCTCCCACTAGTCTCCGACGGCGCGGATTCGTAACCAGAATCTGGGGGGCTCAGCGAAAGAACAAAGTAGTCAGTCTAGTCTAGTCCACTGGCGCCGCAGCTCAAGCTTTATAGAGGTATCGAAAGCAAACCAGGCGGTCTCCCGGGTCCTCAAATGGGTCTACAGCACCGGGTGTTTGACTCGAGGCAGGGAAGCGGGCGCACTCGATCTCTAGTCAAGCGTGGGGTCTAGGCACCTGCTAATCTTTACGGTTCCACTAGACTGGGTGGGAGATCGTCGGCTGGGATCCGGTCATGGTCCATAAAGTAAGAGACTGGGTGGCGGGGGCATGGATGTCTATTGCGTTGGTTGATCGGATCCAGAAAGGACAATGGACCCCATTACAGCGTAGATCGGACCTGACCATTTGATGGACTTATCCTCCGGAACCAAGGTAGAATACATCCAGTTCTGACTTGAAATGCTAATGCGGTGCAGTAGAAAAGGGACGGGGTGGTCAAAATGACAGTATTCATGCATTCATGTACTCATATCGTTGACGTTATGTCTCTACACCTACTGATTCCGGCTTGGTGAACATGACGATGCTGAGGGTTCTATGAGCGGTGGTCCAGAATCCAAACATATCGACTAATCCGACATGAGCCACTCCGGAATCGCGTCCTCGTCGTCCGGATCCTGCGATAGTAACGATGTCTCGCTGTCCCTGCGTGAGGAGGGATCAGAGGCTGCGGATTTGGGGGACCCTGCGGGGTTTTGGGCTGGGTCTCGAGCGCCGGCTGGAGGGTTCTCGGCCGGGGTTGGCGCGTTGCTGGTGTCCGGTGCGGTGGAAGGGAGAGGTTCTTGCGGGGATGCGCGATCATCGGGTCGGTCTGGTTGAGCAGGGTGTGGTATGGACGTGGAGGCTTCGCTGGTGATGTGATCTAACGACGAAGAGTCGGTGGGCTCTTCTTTCGTCTTCGGGACGACGACCAGCGAGTACCGCGGTGGTCTGGCTGGGTTTGTGTGCGGAGATGTGTCTTGAGGTTGATGTGCAGCTGGGTCGGATCCCGCGGTCACGGTCTGTGGTTTGGGGGCTGCAGCTGCAGTATATTTGCTAGCATTGTGACTTGTTGATGGATCATCGTCCAAGTCCATGGGGCCTTGTGACGTTAATTCTGGGAGGAAGCCGCCCCCTTCCATTGAAGGGTCTGGTGTTTCAGTGTCTGGCTCAGGTATGAATCCACCACCTCCCGGTGCCTCCGCATCTGATTCGGGAATGAAGCCTCCCCCTCCCATCGACGGTTCTGCTGTCTCCGTGTCTGACTCGGGTAGAAAGCCTCCCCCTCCTATCTCCGTGTCCGGCTCAGGTATGAACCCACCACCTCCCGGTGCCTCCTCATCCGATTCAGGAATGAAGCCTCCTCCCATGTCGTCGTCCACAGGCCCATCACCCTCCTCACTCGGTTCAACACCCGCACCCTCATCGTCATCATCCCCCTCAATCGCATAGCCTTTGACTCGCTCCGCGATACGAAGCTTCAAAAGTAGATGCTTCCACGCTCTCAGCACCTCCGCGGTCCGCGTTTCCAGCTCGTCATGCAGTCTTTCTTGCTCGAGGCCGTCGATGACCGCCTGAAGCGCCTCGCGGTATTCCTCCGCGACGATCACACCGGTATAGACCGCAGTCCCGTGGCGTCCCTGAAAGGTAAAGCCGGTCACAGCCGCCGCGAAGTCAACCCCAAGCAGTTTAGCCGCACGCGCGGCATCCGGGTGGCCGATGTGGATCCCACCGGCCGGGATCATGCTGGGTACGTAGACGTCCAAATTCCCGTAGACATTCTTGGGAACTCGCCCATCCACCACGGGTGGTGGGACGTAGACCTGAGTCTGGAAGATCGCGTATAGGAGAGTCTCCGGGGGCGTATCGCGCTCCTCGTCATCCTCGGGCAGTCCGCTAACCACAGGATTGCGGGCCTTGACACGCTTCAACGGCTGCTCGCCCGTTTTAATGTCGCGGCCCAGCCGGTACCATTTGTCGGCGCTGCGCACAGTCTGGACGTCCGACCGGCGGTACACCGGCTCTAAGGCCTGGTTCTTGGACCCCGGTTTGCCGAGGCTGACCTGTCCGATCGCTCGCTTCGGGTGAATGACCTCGCTCCGTCGGAGGTGGCGCTCCAGCGCATAGACGGGGTGGTCCTTGAAGTCCTGGATGTTTCGAGGCATGGGCTCGGCGGCGGTCTTGGCTGTGAGCTCACTGACCTCCAGCTGGTCGCGATCTTCGAGGAACGGTTTCTCGTAGACCCGAAGTGCACGATCCCACCATGCTGCGTTGCGGGTGGTCGACTCGACACGGAACTTGCGAGTTTTCGCATTGAAAGCCTTGCTGTAACGGCGGGTCACATCTCGAGCGGAGGCATCATCCTCGAATGCAACCACGTAGCTTAGAAGATTGTTCGGGTCGGTGGCAGGAGGCTCGAATTTGGACGGCTTCGCGAGGGATCTCGTGACTAATGGATCGATGGGGATCCATTTGCTGACTGCCTCGTTGAATGCTTCCACCCAGAACACCGGGTAGGACGACTCTTGATTTCGAGAGTATGGTACTTGATGTAGAGATTAGCACGTTATCATTTCGATCAGAAGGAAGGGAAGATGCTGGCCTACTTTCTCTGGGCGTGGATGACGGACGTGATGGTTTGAACCCTGGCCGGGTGAGTCTCTGCACACTTGATCGTGACTTGGGCCGTGTCGAATCGTCCGAGGACTTTTCTGAATTGTCTGCAGCCATGATGAATGTCTTGCCCGTAGGCACGGTCGAGGTGATTTCCTTGGTCACGCCCGAGAAGGGCAGTGGCTGCAGTGAGCACACCAGTCTGGCCTCCACAGCTGCAGATCGCAACAAAGCACAGAACAGTTGTGCGCCGAAATCACGAGATCCTTGCAGGGTTTTCGCTTGTTGCTTGAAGTCTTCGAGCGACGTGAAGACTTCGGCATTGGAGAGGATCGCTTCCTAATACAGGGTCAATTGGGGTACGGTTATCTTATGAAAGAGGTGAGTAATACCACTCTTGTCTTTAGAGCATCCGGGCCCTGAGCCCAATGTGGTCGCTTGAGACCGGGCTTTGTTACTTTGAATCGCTTACTAAATGCGTCACTGAGTTGGTTCAGGCCGTCTATGAACGTCGTAGACCTGTAATGCTCTGGTTTACTCTCGGATGGGTGCAGTAAAGATATCACCTGCTTCGATATCATTCTTTTAAGCGCGCCCTAGTATGATGGTCAGAGCTGGAGAGCTGTTATAAGCTATTCTCGCGTGCTATTGCCATCGATGTCAATGATGGCAGAACGCACACATACCTGAAGCTCATCATCATTGCACCATCTATTACGAATCTGTACATGGCGTAACAGGCAGAGAAGATGGACTTTGTGGATGTCAAGTCTCAACCGCTTCTCTGCGGCCGTTATCGGCTGCCGTCTAAGTGCTCTTTTCTGTCTCTCACGATCCTGCGGTCGGTCCAACGTAATCTGGATCGACGAGTCATCTGACAGCGCTTCGGAGACTGCGGGCTGCAAGTTGATGTCTTCCCATTCCATGTCCGACTCTTCGGACGAGGATGAGGGCGAGTCATACACCGTCTGGACCTGCCGGCTGGTGGTCTCATCCTTATCGACTGGTGTCGGAGCTTTTGGAAGTTCTATGTGAGCACTGGGTATATGCGTTCGTCCTGCCATTTTGCGTCTCTTTGGTATGCGGTCATCATCGAGGAGCTGCGGCTCTCGCGCCTCGGCCTCGGCCAGCATTTCCCTGTATACCTGGGGGATGCGCTGATCTTCAGTCGACTCATGACGCTGGTTTCGAGCACTCTGGGTCCGCCGCGTCGAGCGACGAGCAGGAGTGGTTACTGCCATTCACATGCAAGGACAGTATGTACAGAAGGGTATATGTACTGTACTCCGACGCGCCGGGGATCAGGCGGACATCATCCACGAAATGGGATCTAGAAGCCTGCCTATGACGCACTGGGCGGCAGAGCACGTGATGGGTTTGCTGTGTTTGCACTGCAGCTATCTCCCCGCTCGAGTGCTTTCATTTGGGATAATCAAGTGCACCGAATGTGATGGATAAATAACTGCTTGGTGATTGAGCTTTACCTCCAGGCATACCGTAGCACTAGATACTCTGTGGGTACCTGTCACAGATTTGGTCTAAGTGATATAGATTCAGCTACAGAAGTACAGTACATATGGCCTGTCTGCATAGCAGCACTGTTGAAAATGACTATGTCCTGGGTATACAAGTCTATGGGACAATCAATCATTTCAATAAACTCCTGCTCAACAAAGATCTCGACACCTTCGAGTGAGAGTATCCACGGCGAGAGCTGCAAAATCCAATCCCCTACAAATAAACACCTTCCTCTTCCTCGTCTTGTCCCCCATCCGGTGTGTCTCCGGAAGCATTTTCCCCCGTCGAGGCGGAATTTGGCTGACGTGGAGGCGTAGGTACCTCATGTGTATCGCCGTTTGTCTCCTTGACCTCGTCCAGCTCGATCCACTGTTGTCCGCGATTCTCGACCTCCGCTTTGAGTAGCGTGACCCTTTCCATCATCGATGTGAGCACATCTTTATTCTCTGTGATATAGCTCTCCAGCTCTCGCTTTTCTGTATCGCTCTCACACGACTCGTCGATGAAGGTCTGCAGCTCTGCGTTCGAGCGATGCAGGTGGGCGATCGAATTGCGGATCTCGGAGACCTTGGCGTAGAGGACGGGGAGGGGTAGCTCTTGGATGGCTTCGGCGAAGGCGGCCGGAGAGATCGGGAGGGACTCGCCGGACATGATTGTAGATGTGTTGTCTGCGTCACTGGGTGGATCGGGTAGAGTTGATGATCTCGGGAAAGAGGTGCTTTGTTTGTTCTGCGTGCTGGCAGTTGGTTGTCTGTTCTAATCCCCGTTGCGACTGATGAGACCGTGGGTTATCACCACGTGACTATATTGCGATAGCGTTTGGCGTTACTGTATAGCGAAGGTGTGGTGCTGTCTTTCGGAGCAGAGTTTGGGGAATTGGAGGAAGAAAATCTTCAAGTCTCGGAAATCAGATTGTGAGCAGACTGCGTTTTGTTGTGATTGTCTCCAGCGTTTCCTTGTGGTCCTCGTCTTTTCACGTCTTCAGCGCACGTTACCCAAGAATCATTCGGAACAACTTCCGGCGGCCGGAGAAAATCGACCGATCCCAGCTTCCTTGGAATTTCTACTTGCCGATTGCATTGTCAGCCCGCATCATTTACTTGCATTGTGGTAGCACGGTCTCCGATCACTGTCGCTCGCTATGAGCAATGTCTTGGGCATAGCATGGCGCGCTCCATGCCCGGGGCTAAGGGCCGCGAGCCTCTTCCCCTCCGTCAGCCCGAAGGCGCTCCCCCTCGCCACTTATCTCACCTCTTCCCTTCGGCCTTCGAGCTCACGCCACAGAAACATCTTCTCCGCGCGCTCCTTCTGCTCTCTCCGTGATGCCTCCACATTCCGCCACAGTCGAAACTCGCTCGTCTTCTCTCCGGTCCCCACTCGTTCGTTCCAGACCTCCGCTCCGCTCCGCTCAAGCAAGCCTCCTGCCGTGGACCATGGGGTGAAGCCTCGCGCAGAACCCTTCTCGCACGCCGACATCAATGCCATCTTCGGAGCCCGTGCGAAGGTCTCCCCGTCCATGGGCAACCGGGTCCTCGCCGTGCTCCACGGCCGACGACTCAATGGTACCCTGGACCTGGATCTCCCCGTCGACATCAGCCGCTCGGTCCGCCCGCACAGTCTCGACGCAGCCCTCGGTTACCTTCGCGAACATTACCCCGTGGACGAGGATGCGGCCATTATGGCCCGCATTGAGCGGGAGGAGCTGGAAGAAGAACAGAAGCTCATCAGGCGGGCCGAGGAGTTGGGTCTCTACAAGCCCCAGAGCGGCCAGTACGGAGCGGAGCTGGGCGAGAACAAGGACGTCTCCGGAAAGAGTGTTTTCCAGGAGATGCGGAAGCATAATGAAGAGAGACTTCTGGCCGAAGACGAGCAAAAGCGCAAGGAGTGGTTGGAGGGTGCGGCGCAGGATCAGGAGAAGTACAAGCGCATGAGGGAGCGGAACACTGCCCTGCAGAAGTTTGAAGATACCTCCGCTCTAGAAGGTAAGGATGTGTTTGTGACACTATGAAGAGGATTGCTAGGATCTGACTGCTCAATAGTCCGTGAGCGCGCGGACCCTCGCGAGCGCCCTCTTCTTGCCTGGGTTCAGAAGCACCACCTTCGTGCCATGGAGACAGACATTGACGTGACGAACATGACGACGGTACGTTCATCTTCCCTGTGAGAAATTATGGGATGTGGTCTGACAATGCGATTAGAGTCGCCGGATCGTGCCTTCGCTCATCTTCAGTCTGATTGCCCTGGGTCTTTGCTATGCCTTTGCCGTGTTCTATGAACCTCCCGCGCGAGCAGATCGGCTATGGCCAGACACTCCTCGCGCTGCCGCTACGTTAATGGGTATTATTGGAATCAACGTCGGAATATTTGTTCTATGGCGGGCATGGCCGCCATCCTGGAGACTGCTCAACCGCTACTTCATCAGTGTTGCCGCCTATCCTCGTCCATTTAGCATTGTTGGAAATGTCTTCAGCCACCAGAAGCCCTTGCATTTGAGTGTCAACATGGTAATGCTTTGGTTTGTTGGCACACGACGTGAGTCCCTTGGCCTACCCGTCACAATTCTGGTGAACTAACCTTTATCAATCTAGTCCACGATGAGGTCGGTCGGGGCGAGTTCTTGAGCTTGTACATGGCGTCCGGTGTCGTCGGATCCCTCCTTTCTCTGTCAGCGCATGTTCTTCTGGGCCAGTGGACTGTCACCGCTCTTGGAGCCAGTGGAGCGATTTCTGGAATTGTCGCAGGCTGGTGTATACTCCACGCCAAGTAAGCATCTCTTTCTTGTTCGCGTGACGAACCATCTCACTAATCATGTTCTCGACAGCGACAATCTCACCTTCTACCTCCTCCCCGAAGAATGGCAAAGCGTGGTATCAGCCCGTGGGTGGTTTATCCTTTCCACCATCGTCGCTGCTGAAGTCGTCCGTCTGGCGATGACCTTCCGCGCCCCTGCCCTCGACCATTGGGCGCACATTGGTGGTTATCTCACGGGAATCGTCTGGGCAAGCATTAAGAACGCGAAGGAGAAGAAGCGGCGGGAAGAGATGAGCTGGTTCCAACGGCTGTTCTCCAACTAGCGATGGGCCACCCTCGCATGCCACGCACGCTAGGCTCACCCGAGCCTTGTAAATACCATCGCTGCCATCAGGCACATGTATACTATATAGTCCTTCGATTCTGGAAAACCCTTCACTTCTAGTTGTATATGCTGTCACTCTTTCCTCAATCAGGGATCACTAGTCTCTGGGTGTTATGTCTCGTGGCTAGCGTAAACGTCTTCATCAATCGATAAAAGCACTCAACCAGCATTGATTTCTTTTTTCCGAGCCTGGAGCTGCAGTGTACAGGACCCCTTCGGGAGGGTGGGGCAGCACGACAGGCGGACGCCGTGGCTGTTTTGTCTTTGCTTGCTCGGAACCCCTCGGCACGCCAGCGTACGCTTGAACCAGTTTAAGCCCGGACGGCCCAGCAAGCCAAGCTCAACCTACAGAATTCGAGGCATATCAAGTACTGTCCAGCCCTATAGGGCGGAGCACAGACGTCATCGGATCATCGCGACGTCAACGAAGCGCGACGCAGCGCGTCTGGCTGCACTACAAATAATTCTATGTCCCAAGGTGTCTCCCATCTTGACAATCCAGGACCCGGCAAACCCCTGAATCTGATATCGTCGCCCGATTGCAATTCCAGGCTTCCGGTACAGTGAATTGCCTTCCTCTTCCCTTCCCAGTTCCCACCTTAACCCGGCAGGAACACTGACCACCATCAGGCCCCAGCTTCCGTCCTCGTCCGCGAACACCCAGCACACCCAGTACACCCACCACCACCGCACCCAAACCAACCCCTCTCCCTCCGCCAATGCCGCAAGAACCAACCACAATGCCCTACCAAGAATTCCCGGCGCACGAACGCGACCCCCTCCTAGGCGGCACCCGCAACCCCCGCAACACCACCACCACTCCAACAACAACAAGCACCACCACCCCCCCAGCAACACGGCTCAGCCGCCTGCACACGCACCTCACGACCCCGGTCTCGCAGCGCTGGACCGACCTCCTCCTGCTAACCAGCTACACCATCACGGGCCTCCTCGACTCCACAGCGGTCTTCATCTGGGGCTCCTTCGTGTCCATGCAAACGGGCAACACGGTGTACGCGGGGCTCGGCCTGGCGGGCCTGGACGGCACGACGCGGTGGCAGAAATCGCTCCTCTCGATCGGGAGCTTCTGCACGGGCAGCGTGCTTTTTGCCGGCATCCACCGCCACGCCCGCAGCCCGCGAGCCCGCGGCGCGTTGGCGGGGTCGTTCGCGCTCCAGACGCTGTGCATCGCCGGCGCGGCGACGATTACCCGCGTGTATCGGGCAGATGGGAAAAGGGAGGGGGAGGCGGGGCTGGAGTGGACGGTCGCCGTGCCGTTGGCGCTCGTGGCGCTGCAGAGTAGCGGGCAGGCGGTCGCCAGTCGCGCGCTGGGCTTCGCGGCGTTGACGTCCGTCGTGCTGACCAGTATCTACTGTGATCTGTTCTCCGCGCCGGTGCTGCAGGCGCAGCGGCTGGGGGCGGTGGTCACGAGTCCCGATGCGTGGAGGCGCGTCGGCGCGGTGGTCGGGTTGTTGGTCGGGGTGGTGATCGGGGCGGCGTGGGCGAGGAGTGAGGCCGGCTTGGAGGGGGCGTTGTGGACGGCGGTCGGGCTGAAGGCGTTGATTACGGTGGCGTGGTTGGGGTGGAGGGGGGAGAAGGTGGGTGGTGGGTTGGAGGAGTAGATTTGGGGGTGTTTGGGAGGATGCATTGTAAGTGGGTGATTCGGGAGGATGCATTTATGGAATGTGGATAGACTTGCGGACATACAATGGGCCGCGTCTTGGGGGGAAGGTCATTAGAGGGTTAACATGCTCCATGATAAAACGATACAGTGCAATCGCTGCAGAGTTCTGAGAACAGGTGAATGAAGAGAATGTCATTTACAGACTGAAAGGACTAGGACGGTCTATGTAGTATAGGTAAAAGTAGGTTCTGTAGGACGTGAAAACAGGCTCATGATCTAACAGTAGGTATATTTTGTATAGAGCGATTCTCATTGACGCAAACCCACACCGCCAGGCTCCCGGATCATCAACGCGAACCTCTGACTCCCCTCTCCACCACGCTCCGTGTAATCCAGCCGTACCTCCTCGACGACCCTCCACCCGTGCTTCCAATACGCGGGCACCCCTTCCATCGTCGCCTCCAGATAGATCCGGGCGTTACAGGCGTCTGCTCTCTCGATGCCCCATTCGAGAAACGCACTGCCAACCCCCATCCGTTGGTACTCCGGTAGCACGCACAGTAGCTCCAGGACTAGCCGTATGCCTAGAAGTCAATATGGTTCACCCCTCACAAACAGCCGCAACATAAATCGACGCGGAGACCGTTAGATGTTCACGTAGAGTAGCGAAATAGACGCACGAACCAAAATCAGTCTTCCGGAGATGCCGACCCCGACTCCGCTGGACCATCTCCTCGTAAAACGAGTAGGTCCCCCGATTCAACTCCGGGGCGTACGCCCACGTATCCCGCATCTGCGCCTGCGCATCGCTGCTCAAGCTGGTGTCCACGGCTCGTTCGAACCCATAAATCGCGGGGATATGCCACCGGCCGTACGCGATGATGTCCCCACCCCCCAAGACCCCCGCCAGGAGATGGCACTCGGGTTTGGCGAAGTACTCCAGGGCGGAGACGGTCTTGAAGGTGTGGACGGCCCGCGGATCGCAGCCCTGGTACGTGCTGCGCATGTAATTGGAGGATGGGAACGAGCGGATCTCGATGTCCACGAGGATGCCGAGGTTTGCTGCTTGGGCGTATTGGATTGCTAAGGGGGCGGGCGGATTGGTGGGTGGCATTTTGGAATTGTGGATTACACTGCTGTGAGTGGAGGGTTTGGTTCTATGGATAACGGCTTGGATTTGTGTACTGGATGAGAGAACTTGGAAGGTGTTCAAGTATTGAAGGGATTCCATAACACATGCCATAGTGATGGCGATGACTCATGGAGCGGTGGAACTTAGGCTATAGTCGGAATCTACATACTTTATTTAGAAAGTATACTTCTTTGTATTCTTAGGCTGTTTTAGTAAGTTGAAAAGCGGTACTAATTTGGCCCTAAAGTAGAAAGGAAACGTTCTTTGACCAAGATTGCGGAGGAATTGAGTCCGATAGAGCAGAATAGATAAAGGCAGGCGGTGAAAAACGGCAGGACGGTCTTGTTCTTTCCTACTGAAACATCTGGCTAAGCCGAGCAATGCAATCTACAACAATGTACTCCACTCCACTCCTCTCCATACAGCAATGTGATTCAACCCAGCCCGACATCCAGCATACTCATGCTCTGCCGCTCAGTTCTGTGGTAGCTTTGTTTCCACAAACTGAGCCAGCAGACTCAGGTTCTTCCTCACACTCATGATATCAAGGAATGGGATATCGACCCGGAAAACCGTCCAGAACCAAGTCCGGAACTCCGAAGCAATCATGCTGTCTACCCCAAATTCGGGCAAAGGCTTTTGATCATCAATCTGATCCAAGGGCATCAAGATGAGATTGGCGAACCGCTTCTTCAAAAGTCGGACGATGGCAACCAGCAGGCTCTCGGCATCTGCCTCGGACGCAAAGGTCCCTGTCATGGTTGACGGAAGCTCTTTGAACCAGGGGGCTGCCGAAGTCACCACTTGGCGATCGGATCCCCGAGCCTCGCCCGAGCCCCCAGCGCGCACCTCTTGCTCCGCCAGCAGCGCAGCCGAGAGAATGCCCGCGCGCGCTTCCACTAACACTCCATGACTCGTCACGTCGAACCCGCGGGCGCTGAGTTCGCGCACGCCCGCCGGTTCCAGCCCGGTGAGCATATGGGCTTCATCCAGCTTGTGCGCCGCCTCGCTCTCGAGGGCAAGGTCGAGCACCTGCAGGAACTCCTCCTCGTTGAGCGGCTGAATGCCCTTGCGCAGGAGGAGTGCCTCGATGTCGGGGTTTTCATGCAAATATCCCACCTCGGAGATCATGCCCAGCCCAACGGCGACCGCACATTTGCCCTGCGAGCGACGCCACCGGGCAAAGGCATCCAGGAAGCCATTGGCGGAGCAATAATTGCTCTCCGTAGCCGTACCAACGGTGCCGGAAACTGAAGAGGTGAGAAGGAAGAAGTCAAGCTGGTCGTCGTGGCCTTCCAATGCATTATGCAAGTTCCAGGTGCCTTGCCATTTTGGATCGATACCGGTATGCCAGGCCTCGTTGGGCATGCGTGTGAACAGAGCCTCGTGTAGGCCCATGGCCGCCTGCACCACGCCGCCGATGGGACGTCCCAGAGCTACACAAGCGGCCACTGCGGCTTGGACATCGGCAGCTTTGCTGACGTCTCCTCGCACCACCGCCACCTGCGCCCCGGCCCCTTCGAGACGTGAGACCAGCTGCTGAGCACTGCTTCGGTCCAAGCCGGAGCGACCGAGGAAGACAAAATGTCGCGCTCCTCGCGTCATCATCCAGCGACTCAGACTGCGACCCAACCCCCCTAAGCAGCCGATGAGAAGATAAACCTTGTCGGAATCAAACGTGGTTCGGTATAGAGTGGGCATGACCTGAATCGTGCATTAGTGAATTTGCTTGAATAGTGTTTTTCTTTTTCCCATTGACTGTGTCTGCGTTTACTTACCGGAACACGAGCTTTAGCATTTTCCATCGAAATGACCACCTTACCGACACGGTCTTTATTCGCAAAGAAACGGTATGCTTGCGCCACCTCGGTGATATCAAAGACTTTCAATGGAGGAGGCTGGATCTTTCCTTCACGGTACAACGTCATTGTTTCGGCCATGAGACGATCCCAGATAGATCGGTTCCATGGATCTTTGGCGTAAAAGAGTTCCGACAAATCGAAGGCTGTAAAGGTGACGTTGCGGAGGAAAACGCGCATATCCAATTTGCCAGCGTCAAGAAGTTCCCGCTTGCCGATTTCGACAAAGCGACCGAACTCAGCGAGACAGTCCCAACTCTCGTGCATGAGATCTCCTACCAACGAATTAAGCACAATATCTACACCACGGCCTCCGGTGGCTTCCCTGATGGCAGGGACGAATGACCCATCTCGCGAATTGAAGATATGAGAGGCTGGCACTCCCAACTCGCGGATGAGGTAATCCCGCTTCGCAGGCGAGCCAACCGTGGTATAAACGATGGCACCGAGCTGCTGGGCCAGCGTGATGGCCGCAATGCCAACACCCCCGGAGCCGGCATGAATCAAAATGGATTCACCCGCACGGATATGCGCGCGGTCATGCAATGCGTATAAGGCCGTGCCATAGACGGTCAATAGCGTGGGAACTACAGTAAGTTCCTCGTGGTCGAGTAGCCGGTGGACGGCGCCTGCGGGCACGCGCTCGGTTGTTCGGAAATGACTGGGCATCCATGCCACAGCGCGATCACCCACCTTGAGGTGTCGCACATCAGGTCCAACTGCAGTGATGACACCTGCGAAATCAAGTGCTGTCGTCTTATCCCGGGTGTCAACACGACCGTTGATGGCATATACGTCCTTGGCATTCAAGCCGACAGCTTTGACGGCGATATCGACGTAGCCCGCGGCAGGAGGGGTGGTCTGGGGCGCCAGCTGTTGAAAATGCATAGAGTCCATCACTCCCGCACGGCCAATAGAGAGCTGTGCTGGCTTGGCAGCTTCCAAAGTCTCCTTCTCTATCGGAGCTTCCGGGTCCAGTCGCCGCCGGAATGCCGCGTTGACGCCGAAGTCTGGCCCAAAGCGGCTGACGTAGAGAAGACCATCGACTTGGATGAACTCACAATCGTCGGCAGTCTGCCGGGTGACCAGGGCCTGCACGACGTTCTCACAGGCCCGTTCAACGTGATCAAGGGACTCCAGCGACTGGAAAGATCCGAGGTCGAGGACAGAGTACCGTAGAGCCGGCTGTTCGAGCATCAACGCGCGCGACAGACCGTTGGCTAGGGTAAGGTTGGGGTCGGGCTGACTGCTGAGCATGTTGGCCCCGGTCACCCATAAAAGATCGGTTGCCACATCAGTCATGACACGCAGCCAGTCCATCTGCTGCGGGCTCATCGTGGCCAGGTATTCTCGCGTGGCTTCCAACAACGACACGCAGATATCCTTTTCGGTGAGCCCGACAGTCTGAATTTGGTCGATGGGGACGATTTTCACGGCACTGAGGGTAGCCTTGGTCGTGAGAAACTCAGATAGGCTGTTGGCAAAGCTAGTCACTGCTGGGGCTGGGTTTTGCGGAATCTGGCGGACTATCAGTATATCATCAGCTAAGAGGGCGAACCATCACAAACTTACCACGATGAATCCATTACGGCCCTTGAGATTGCTCGTCGCAGCTGGACGCGTCGCGAACAAAATTTGCTTTCCAACATCAAACAGGGTAAACCCTGCCTTCGCCAATGCTTCCACCGCCTCGTCCGAGCTTCTTGTTATGATCACTCCCCGGTCGGACAGTGACGACAAAATTGGCTCGGCAGCTTGAATCCATTGCTGTTTAGAACTGGTAAGCTAATTATCAGACAATAGCGGTCAGCCACAATGTAAGTTTATAATCTGGAGGAGAGTGGGAACCCACGCCTGGAAGGATGAGGACCTCGAAAGGTCCGTCAATGTTGTCTTGGATTGTGAAACATCCGTCCTCGTCGACAGACCCGGCATGCCACGATCGACAGCGCGCAAACGCGGTGTCTTTATCTAGGATTTGCAACCATTGTTGAGCTTTGTATCCGAGCTGATCACCACCGAGCTCCAAGACACGCATACGTGGGAACTTATGTCCGGCCAGATCGATAAGAGCACTGATGATGCCCAGACTCTCGTCGTCCTGAATATCTGGCGCCTGACGATCCACAAAGCTGGTGACATAACGTCGGAGCTGGCTGTCAGCATTCGGGGCTAGTCGCAGCATGTCAGGCTTCCAGTGCACCCGCAATGTGGGCTGACGCTGCAGGTACAAATCCAGAGGAGAGTTGCTTTCAGGCTGGGTCTGAGATCCACTCTTGCCGGTATATAGCGACATGCGCACGTCGGTGAATTCAACGATCGGCGCCCCACGAGCATCCCACAAAGTGCTGTCAACCTTTCGGCTATTGAAACCCGTTTCAACCGAGCGTGCGTGGATTTCGACCTCGCTGCCAGGGAGAGGTTCCTGCGGTGGTTGGATTTGACAATCTGCGATGAACACAGGGAGGTATGCCTTCAGCGAGGACAGCCGTCCTGCAGTGCCTCCCAAAATTGCTGCCTGGATGCAAGCATCGAGCGTGATTGGGTGCACAGGGTATTCCTCTTTGTGTTCAGTGTTCGGGGGATCCAAATGTGTAACACTGATGGCCTCGTTCCGAGTTCGTGCGCTGTCCGTTCGGAGGCTTGTCAGAGACTGAAACTGCGGACCAAAGCAAAGGCCTTCCTGCCGCCATTTGGAGTACCACCGCGTCATTGCCCAAGCCTCAAAACCTTTGTCGTCTTTGACAGTCACGCTGCCCTTCCCGGCCCCAGTTCTGGGTTCCGCCAGACGGATACTTCCGGTGCAGTGGACTGTGGTCTGCCCTGCAGCCCAGGATGTGATAGAGAAATCATACCAATAAGCGGATGTGTTTGCCGTTGATGACTTGCGCAGAGACATAGTGGTATGAAGCTCGAGATCCTTGGCCGCGGGGTCATTCTCTTCGGGAACCACAAGAGCAGCGCTGATATTCATGTTGCGGATATGGAAGGCTACGTTAGACTTGTTCGACCTATCTTTGACTCCAGTAATCCGAGAGACAGCCTCAATAGCAGTGGCAATATATCCCGTTGCAGGGAAGACCACTTGCCCCTCGAGCATATGATCTTGTATCCAGGGCATCTCACTCAGCCGCAGTAAGTTGCGCCAGGTAAAGTCGATGTTATTGCCGGTGAGAGCCAACGTTCCCAGAAGTTCGTGACGCAAATGCTTCCTGTTCCGAATCTCGACGCTGGCACGAGGCTCGCTCCATCGAAGACCACTCGAATAGTCCCACTGGTAAGGCGGAAGTGAATGCACGGCCTCCAAGCCAGACCGCGGCAGACCATCGACTTTATCCCAGTTGAGGGCGTGGCCAGCGGCATACAAAGTGCCAGCCAATCGCTTCAGACTCAAGTCGGCATCGACCTTCCGTACCAGCGTAGCGGAATAAGGAAGTGAACTCTGATCAAGTCCCATTGCTGCCCGGATTTGCTGTATCGGTCCTTTCAGCGTCGAATGAGGGCCAATCTCTATCAAGTGTCGCTTTCCTCCGGCAGCCAGTGTCGCCAGGGCGGAGTTAAATTGAACCGGTTGCTCCAAGTTTTCCCGCCAGTAGGCCGCCAGGCTGGTGGCTCTGGTGCTATTGCGATCTAACACACGCAGCTCTGTCGGGTCATGACCGACAGACGAATACATCTTCACCTCAGAACCACTGACAGAAATTTCCTGCTTATCGTCACCCGGCAGGGTGAGCAAATCGGCGAGGAGCTCCTCGTAGAGGGGACCGACCTCCTTCATCATGTGAGAGTGATAAGCCCGTCCTCCCGTGTCGAGCTTGCGGGCAAACTTCTTCTGGGCCTGAAGCTCCTCATGGATGGCATCAACTGCCTCAGATGAGCCGCTGAGGGTTACGCTCTCTGGTGCATTGACACAGGCAACCTGGACCTGGGTCTCCAACCCTTGACTTTTGATCAATTGTTTAGCCGCTTCGGCTCCTATGCCAGCGGCCATCATCGATCCCTTTGTCTGCAACTTTCCGACGGCGTATCCACGATAGTACGCTACCAGAATGGCCTGGGTGGAAGACAACAGTCCTGCTGCGTAAGCTGCAGCAATTTCTCCGGAGGAGTGGCCGACAACGGCCGCGGGCTGCACGTCCCAACTGCGCAGCAACTCGATTATTCCTATCTGGATAGCGGTGCAAATAGGTTGGCTGTGGGTAACCTTGTTTATATCGCTTGTTTTGGGGTCGTCATTGAGCAAAGTCTGCTCAATGGTCCAGTTCGGGGCGTACGGGACCGGTAGTCGCTGGAGCACACGATCCAGGCCATGGATCGTAGCTCGGAAATGTTCACTCTGGAGCAAAAGCTCTTTCGCCATGCCGGCATACTGTGCGCCCTGGCCAGTGAAAACGAAGGCGAAAGGAAACCCCTTGTCTGACCTGCCGGGTGTCGCTGCGTCTTCTCCAAGGTTCAATTTACCATCCGCGCTGGCGATGTGGAAGCTGCGATACTGTAGGTGGTCTCTACCCTTGGTAAGCGTGTATGCCAGATTTGCAAGTGCTTCTTGACCCGAATTCTGTGCAACAGCCCGGGCTACACCCTTCATGCGCGCTTCGAGAGACGAGATCGAAGACGCAGACACAGGCAACACAAGCAGCTGCGGAGTCTCAGACACCGATGGGCCCGAAATGCTTCTGATCTGTTCCCGATAATTGTCGCCCAGGTAACTCTGGATGGACTCCAGAATAACGTGGGCATTGGCGCCTCCGTAGCCGAAAGAATTGACACTGGCTCGGCGTAGTGCCCGTGGCCACTCCTCCACCTTGGTTGCGATCTTGAGGTTTCGCTCCTCTAGGATGACTATAGCACATTGGCATCCGAGTGAGTCAGCTTCGTGCGATCAGGGTTGGGGTTGTGGGGATGCTCACGCTTGGGATTCAACTTGACCACGCCTCGCGATGGTGGGATCTTGGCGTTCTCGAATGCCATGGCGACTTTCAGGACTGACGTCAGGCCACTTGCAGCTTCGCTGTGTCCCACGTTGGTTTTGACCTATGTTCAAATCAGTCAGACAATATATCTCGCAATCAGGATTCAGTCGCTGGGGAGTCTTACGGATCCGATCAGGAGTTGAACTTCCGGACGTGGGGAGAAGCACCGTCCCACTGCATCAACCTCAATCGGATCACCAACAGGCGTACCGGTGCCATGACACTCGACATAGTCTGTGCTGGCAAAGTCTAGACCCGCGTTCTGGTATGCCTTCCGCATTACTGTCTCCTGAAGCTCACGGCTGGGCAATGAGATGCCGGGAGTTTTTCCATTGCTGGATACCTTTCATCAGCCATCCTGTGTTGTCGGGCTCTGTGGACGGTACGATTACTTACGCATTGATTGCACTCCCCCGGATCACTGCTCGCACCGGGTTACCATCTCTGAGCGCAGCTGATAGACGCTTGATGTAAATCGCGTTTACACCCTCTGCACGGCCATAGCCATCGGCTGAAGCATCGAAGGTGTGGCAGGTGCCTGTGGGGGACAGTACCCCACCCTTAGCCGCACCAATGTGCAATTCGGGAGACATGATCAAGTTGGCACTGGCCACGATACAGCTGTCGCAGTCTCCGATCTTCATCGCCGTCAAAGCTTGGTGCAGCGCATAGACCGATGAGGAGCACGCCGTATCCAGCGTGAAGCTCGGTCCGTGGAGATTGAACACATGACTGATACGATTCGACATAATGGTAGCGCCGGAACCGGTGGACGTATACCGGTGCAGGTAGTCTGGATCCCGGGTCTGCATGGGCTGGTAGTCGACTGAGAAATTACCGACGAAGACACCGGTATTCGATCCAGAGATGCTCTTCATGCTGGTGCCGGCACTTTCGAGGCACTCGTATACCACCTCCAGCAACTTTCGTTGCTGCGGATCCATATAAGTTGCCTCGAGGTTGTTGATACCGAAGAAGCTGTTCTCGAACTGGCGGACGTCCTCGTTGATAAAGTACCCGCCAGGAACGTCCATGCCGCCACTGCGATGTCCATCTGGGTGGTAATAGCCCTTGATGTTGTATCGCTCGGCAGGCACAGGGCCTTGGCCGGACTTCTCTTCGACGAGGAAATCCCACAGATCAGAGGGGGAGCGGATATCTCCTGGAAGGCGGCACGCTGTTGACCACGGGGTTAGTGCTATGAACATTCAGGTGGGATTGAAAGACGCCATACCCATTCCAATGATACATGGGGGGTCGGCCTGAAGAGACTCCATGGCACTGTCATCCCCATCACAGGGCCGACGGTCTTGGGTTTCAGTGCCGTCGGGAGTAGGATCTGACATGGTACTGGGGGTAGTGGGAAATCCCACCATGACAGGCTCAGAATCAGACATGGTATCGAGTCTCAGAAGATGATGATGAAAGAAAGAAGAGAGGAGAGTATCCGGTCGCTACAGCCCTCATCTCCTCGTCTCGTCCCAGCTTTATATACTTCACGACGTTGCAGTAGATGGAACCCAATTCCGCGTCAGCGAATAGGATTCTCAGTCAGACGAGACTACATTCATGCCAGGGTAGTGATTCCGCTTGCCCGGTCATCAGCATTCTGCATTATCGCTACCAATTACTTTGTCTCGTATCGGAAGGAAGGGGGCAATCACATCAGGCATCTTCCCGTTGGGGTAGCAAAAGTACACCCATAAGCTTATCATGACAAATAGCAGCCCACTTGGAGACATAAATTGACCCTGTCAACACCCTCCGTGGCAAGAGGTTTTCCTCAACCGTACACCACCTGTACTGACCCCACTTGTACGCCTATTCTAGCAGCATGGAGACTACTGGCTACGCACTCGTCGTTGGCGGGGGTAAGCGCACAAGAAGCTATCTGATGAAATCCCTCCGAACCAATGCTGACCGTTGCGATAGGAAGTGGGATAGGCAAGGCCTGTGCTCTGCTGTTTGCCAAAGAAGGTGCGGCTGGCGTTATCGTTGCCGATCTAGATGTGTCCGCCGCCGAGACCGTGGGCGCTCAGTGCGTTCCAGTGGCTTCCAACCCCAAGTTTCGCGCCGAAGCCATCCAGGTCGATATCACGAAGGAGGATTCGGTCAAGCGTGCTGTTGATAAGGCGGTACAGGCTTTCGGCCGCATCGACTATTGTGTCAATTGCGCAGGGGTTTGTCGCCACCCTTCGTTGAAACTTTCCTTTCGCAAATTGAGTTAATTGATTGCGTGCCGTGACAGATTGGCGTCCAACAAGGGACTGACATCGTCAGCCTCTCGTTGGCTGATATCCAGCGCTTCATTGAGGTGAACACCATCGGCACGTTTCTCGTTACTCGCGAGGTCTCGGCCGTGATGCGAAGCCAGGAGCCCGTCACGAATTCTTCATCGTCGGCGACCAATCGCGGCGAAACCCGCGGGGCGATTGTCAATCTGGGCTCTGCTTCCTCCAAGGTTGCGGCACCGGGCGTCCTGCCCTACACGGCATCCAAGCATGCAGTTCTGGGTTTGAGCAAGAACGCAGGTGAGTTATCGGCCGCATACCTTCGCGGGTTTTCACCCTTTGGCCTGGAGCCGCGCTGACATGCGTTTCTTAGCTCTGGACAATGTGGATCATGGCATCCGGGTGAATTGCGTGTGTCCATCATGGGTGGATACCCCGATGGTCCAGGAGGCTGTGGCAGGGGTGGACGGGCTGGCCGATTTCATCAAGGCGGCGGTCCCCATGGGACGCATTGCCCACCCCGAGGAAGTGGCCGACGCGGTGATCTTCCTGTGCAGCCCCCGTTCGAGCTACATCACTGGAAGCGACTTGATAGTGGATGGCGGGACAACCTTGACGGCTTCGCGCTAAGGCATTGTAGTCTGCATGATCCGGATTGATCAATCAGACATCTCCGACTGTGCATACCTTGGCCTTTCTTTTCCGCGTTAGTGAATTACTTTCTGCTGCGACGTTGCAGACAGGGATTTTGGGTCCAGAGTAAGCACTAAAAGCTGCGGCCTCATCCGCTACTCCGCCGTAGATCCTTCGACATGCACGTCCTGGTCGCAGCTTAGCTGCAGATAGGCCGTTCCAGCTGCATGTCAGATATAGATAAGCGGCTCGCGACTACCCCCACTGCAGTAGTTGGTGGGAAATCCGGCATATTGCCCCTCACGACTACTCCGTACATGCATTGTGATAGACTGCTCCACAATTGGCAAATGGTCAGAGAAGTATGGTTTTTTGTTTCCGTGTGTTTCCGGCACGGAGAGGAGCATCGACTGAACCCTCGGAGACGAAGACGATGCTCGTATCGAGGAAGCAGCAAGCTGCGGGATAATCCTTACGCCATGCACTGCACGGAGTACAGGGGGAAAGGTATATATTAGACGAAGCCGTTGCCGACAATCTGTACTGTTCCTCCCATCTGCATCTCCTTCAACCACACCCACGCAACAACTCCTCTATCAAACCCGCTCTTTTGTCCCTGAAGTTTCCCACAATCATCATGACCACCGATAAGAACATCTTTTCTGACAACACCTACCCCGGCGGCGTAGGCTACGTGACCACGGACTTCCCAGTCACCGGCCTGAGCCGCGTCGTGCGGCACATCACCGGCCACGACGCGCAAGGCCAGTCCGTCTTCCTGGCCACCGACAACGGGGACCACCACCGGGTCCTGGGCGAGCAGCAGGCCATCGGCAACATCATCTACTCGACCAACCAGAGTCCCGTGGAACTCAACGACGATGTCGATATCAAGTACGCCCGCGAGAATGAGGTTTGCGTCCCCTCCC